>OOFE01035559.1:0-45851 GCA_900323365.1 Monocentris japonica | reverse complement strand
CGTTCAGAGATGGTATTCTGCATACCTTGGTTGTAACGAGTGGTTATTTGAGTTACTGTTGCCTTTCTATCATCTCGAACCAGTCTGCCCATTCTCCTCTGACCTCTGACATCAACAAGGCATTTTTGTCCACACAACTGCTGCTCACTGGATATTTTCTCTTTTTCGGACCATTCTCTGTAAACCCTAGAGATGGTTGTGTGTGAAAATCCCAGTAGATCAGCAGTTTCTGACATACTCAGACCAGCCCGTCTGGCACCAACAACCATGCCACGTTCAAAGTCACTTAAATCCCCTTTCTTCCCCATTCTGATGCTCGGTTTGAACTTCAGCAAGTTGTCTTGACCACGTCTACATGCCTAAATGCATTGAGTTGGGGCCATGTGATTGGCTGATGAGCTATTTGTGTTAACAAGCAATTGAACAGGTGTACCTAATAAAGTGGCCGGTGAGTGTAGTATGAATGTGTTTTTTGAGAGAACTATTATTGGAGACAAACTTTTGCTTCATCTGGACACCTGCAGAGACCTTTGCCTACAAGATGCAATGCTAATATCATGGTGGCATGATGACGATGATGATGATGATGATGATGATGATGATGATGCATGTTTTGGCTGTGGAAACTGTTGTGTCACTAAAAGAAACCATTGACATAATGTTCATTTAGGACAGAAACATCAAACCTCTAAACTTAGCACTAGCAGAAAAATCTGTGTGATATTGCTCCTTACATAACCAGTTGTTCAGCATGTGTCCTATACCCTCTCTATGTTGTCCTTCATACTAGGACCCCAAAATTGCCACAGACTTAAATGAACAGTATTTGTGCCTTTTACTGGAAGCTTGTTGATTAACAATGACCCAGTTAAAATGACCCAGTGTGGAAGCATCACTGTCACCTGTAAAATGCAAAAGGCATCTGGAAACGCTCTTGAACAGGAAAAAATAACTCTTCTTAACTTGGCCATATTTGTTTTTCTTTTGTCTTTTCTATTTTTCTACCCAGGGAACTAATGCCACGGACGCTAGACAGCCAAATCACGTTAGAGAAGACCCCAAGCTACTTTGTCACCAGAGAGGCACCGAGACGGATCTCCAGTATGTCCCATGAGACCAAGCTGATTATCGTGGTACGTAACCCAGTCACAAGAGCCATCTCTGACTACACACAGACTCTATCCAAGAAGCCCGACATCCCTACTTTTGAGGAGCTGGTCTTTAAGAACAGAAGTTTGGGTATTGTTGACACTTCCTGGAATGCCATTCGCATTGGGATGTACATTCTGCACCTGGAGAACTGGCTGCAGTACTTTCACCTCTCGCAGATGCACTTTGTGAGCGGGGAGCGGTTGATCACGGATCCAGCAGGGGAACTGGGCCGCGTGCAGGACTTTTTGGGACTGAAACGAATAATCACAGACAAGCACTTCTACTTTAATAGAACCAAAGGCTTTCCCTGTCTGAAGAAGCCTGAGAGCAGTAGCCAGCCACGTTGCCTCGGCAAGTCCAAGGGCAGGACTCATGTGCAGATCGACCAGGAGGTCATTGAGCAGCTGCAGGAGTTTTATAGGCCTTTCAATGTCAAATTCTATGAAACAGTGGGACAAGACTTCAAGTGGGATTAAGAATGCCATACATTAACAGAGTTGTGTTTTTAAATGGCTACCTCCATGGCATCATTGGCTAGAGTATAGGACTCATGCCTAAGGACTAAGTTAGTCATGAAAATATAAGTGAGGGTATCATCACGATGTTTAAAGGGTGAGTTTATTAATTAAGCTATGTATAAATTGAGAAGATTAATCTAAAGGAATCTACAACTCAAATATTTGCTATAGTCATACCTGGTTTAACATCATGCTGGGTTTGTCACTTCAGTAAAGATAAAGAAATGCTGCCATCCAAAAATATCACCCTATGAATTCATGAACAGTCAAACCAGCATCAATGACCTTCAGAATGGCTTCAGTGTCTAGTCAGTCAACTAGATCGGGCCTACATCAATTACACTGCTTGAATATCCATTGCTTGTATTGCTTATGTATTCATCGTAGTCACCCAAACAGAACCAGTGACTTTAACTCTTCAAATAAGCTCTCAACATAAAATAATGCAAAATGTCAAATAAATAAAAATTTCGCCCCTGAATATGTCTGCATTGAAAAATAAAACAGGTGTAAGCAGTTCAGGGTTTTCCATATCTGTTAAACTCTACTAGAACACTTGTAGTTGTTTTTTTTCTGACCACCTAAATGGAAAGGTGAGGAGTCCTAAATGCAACTATTGAGTCATGCAAAATACTCACTGGGTACTAACAGCTTAATGTATGCTCCTAACGTCTGTGGTTGATCAGTATCTGGTCTAGCGTAACGGGAAATGCTGCACATTTGTTTTTGTGGTCTGTAATCCCAACACTCCAATCACACCACAGTCTATGCGACATGCTGAAATATATATATATAGTGTTTTATGCGACACACTGAAAGTTAACTCTCAATAATTTGCTACTTGCAAAGGGTTGCCCTACCTAGAGCACAGAGTTGGAGACTTTAGATTTGAGTCAGACTTGAGTTGTCAAAATGGGGACTTGCAGCTGCTGTAAGACTTAACTGTTCCTGTGAGTTGACTGCGTCACCTGATTGTTGTTAAAACCAGGTGTGTTGAATGTTGCTTTGTAGGCCAGTTGTTTCTAGGCTTAATTTTATATCAACAACCCTTTCTGAGATAATGACATTCTCCTTTTACCAGTCCCTCTTTGTCCTCCCGTGGGAAGGTTCAGTAAAACTGAGGGTGCCTCTGATTCTGATTGCTGAGTGCATTTGGCTTCGTGCAAATCCAGCATTTGCCGCAGCAGGAAACATTGCATTTAGGGAAGGGAATTTTCATTTGTTCTGGACCTGGCCAGCCGGTCAGAACCGAAACACTCACTGCCAAATAAGGATGAGCAATCTTTGTGCGTTTTACACTATAGAGTTCTTGCTCTGAAAAAGTGAGAAGAACATTTCAACACTATAGAGAAACCTGACAATGGAGGGCCATGTGTAATCATCATTATAACAGAAAACATCTGTCTTCTTGACGCTACATGGCAATGACGTGCTGCAACTCAACAGTTGAGAGAAAGGGAACGTAGCGACATTAGGTGTTAACTGATAAACACTGCTTTTAGAAGTGACAGTTGTATACTTTTAATTAATTAATTATAATTCCTCATCTAACTGAGGAAAATACCACGGTAGTGAAAAACAAAGTAAAGCTACTCACTGCAAAACAGGAAAGCACTTGCCCATGTGGGATATGATTCATTTCTTAGAATTCTTTCGAAGGTGTAGCACTTTCATGCTGTAATTCCCTGCAGTAGGACTGTGAATTGAGCAGCCCCTTCTAGACACACTTGGACTAATGTGCAAATGTGACAGTGTGACCGTCTATATTAAGGAAATTAGATAGTCACAGTAGAATTCCAACTGTTCCCGTACATGTCTGTGGGCCAACAGCAGTATTTAAACTGTCATTTGTGATATTCTCCATTATTTCTTGATTAACCTGCCAATGCTGTCTACAGCTGCCTGCTACTTAGTGAGCCATCACCACACACTGATGCACACACCAGTTTAGCAATAAACTTTATCTCAGCTCAGTTAATTATAACTTACCCCCATGATTGCTTAGAACTTGACAACATTGCACCAAGAAGGAAGTGCCTCGCCACTGCCATGGTGTAGGAATATAACACTGTGTTCCTGTATACGGCTGCTTTCCTTATGACTTCTATTGTAGAATATTATGAGATTTTTGGGAATACCCATATTGGCTACCTAAGAGAATGCAAAGCATATTATAGATCAGAACATGGTACCCATATTGTGAATGTTCATCACATTCAAAGTACTGCTTTTTTTAAATGTACAATCCTAGACCTGGAATGTCACTCATCCAGTTGTGGCCATGAAAACACATTATTCACTACCATATACTGTGGTGTATATAGTTCCCTGAGTACTTCATTGGGTAATAGTGACTAAAAACCAATTGGCCTTAGCCTTAGCCTGACTAACCTTCAAAGTAAATACCAAAGAAGCAAACAGGCTAGTGTAAAGGTCATGAACTTTCAAAGACTCTGAAGGAAGTTACACCTCTTCCATTAATGAGCAATGTCTAACAGTACACAATAAAAACAATTACCACAGATTCATTTACTGGCTTAATGAAAACAAAAAGCAACACAACACAACATGTGCTTTGCAATCACCTTCTTAAAAACATTTACTGTGAAGGTTTTTTCTAAATCTCACCATGACAACCTATTGATATTCTATGGAGACTCCAGCCCTGAAACTTCACAAACCTTACATGCATGTGTCTGTTATCTCTGTATTCTGGGGCAGACATTTGAGGACGCACATCTGGAGTCCCAGAATGCACCTTATAGGTTATGATACATCAATGACATAAACAATTCTCAAACGTAATAAGAGAATAAAGGCTGAAGACGAGAATATCTTTACATATTTATTGGCCTGTCAGCCTATGACTTAAGACATAATGTACTGACTCTGGTGAAATGGCCTGACTCTTTGCATTCAGCATTTACAATTTAAACTCTACATGAGGTTTATTTGTTGAGCTGCAGCTTCTTTTCTGATGTCACTTGCAATTTCCAAATGTTGCGCAAGGCATAAGCAGAGCTCTCACTAGATTCTTAGCAGAATTTATATACCAACCATACAGTACCACACAGAACAGTATTATCTCCAATTGGTATTGGAAATTGGAAACCTTAACCAGCATGAAAGAGGAGAGAAATCTCAGGAGGGAACAGGCACTCCTAATTTGAAAATTCTTCTTCAATACATTAATGAATACATATAGTACATACATTACAGTACTATAGTGCTATATTATACAGTTTCACTGAGTTAATTTCTTCCATATGGACAGTCTTGCAGTATTTATATGGGGAACATCACCTTGTCACTCCTAACGAGGCAAAGCCATGGAGGATAATGAGGATGTTCCCTTTCTCTGCTGGACAATAAGAAAAGCAGCCTTTTCTTTTGGATGGTTTGAAACTTGGCAGCCATAACCTGCTCTAGAAGGATATCTCATTAAATACTAAAATGGCATGTGAGCTATAACCTCTACCTGCATCAATACACCTTTTAAATATCTCATGATTCCCCAAGGTTCATCCAGGAACACATTATATAGCTGTGTTTCATACCTCAAGCTGGTATTTTAAATAAAAAGATGTACCAAATGAATTTATTTCCACCACAGAAGTGATACAGGTTGATATTGTCTTAGGATCTGTGGATGTTTCTACAATGCAGCAGCTTCATGCTTGGTGTAATCCACCTGACAAGCTTTTGCCCCACTAATGAAGAGCTGCCCATTAAATAAGCTACTAACACAGTCAGTGCCTTTGATCCTGCCATATCGCATGTATCCCATACATCTTGGAAATAAAGGAGAAATGTACACACATAAGCCCACATACACAAATGCATAGAGGCACAGATGCACACATATGCACACACACACACACACACACCATTTACCAATCTGAAAACCTTTCGCCTTTAACTCACCTCGTTTTCCTCTGGCCTGTTGAACATGTGCTGCTTGCCTTACCTTCAAGGAAGGTCAAGTACAGAACAGGTCTCCAGGCATACAGTCCGCTAATTAAGCAGTAGGGTTGGGATACTGCAGTGGTAGCCACCCCTAGAGGTCACTCCCATATTGTTTCACATGCAAGCATGGTAGGGATTTGCATTCGCTTGTTCTCATACAGCAAAATCTAACAGGACCTTATACAACTGGTATTAATAGAGGACTACTTTATGAAATGTCAGAAATGAAAAAGAATTGATCTATCTAATAATAAACTATTTCTTTTTATTTATTTTATTTATATAGCACCATTGAAAACCAAATGTTGCAAAGCGCTTTACACAAAATAAAACAAGACAAATAAATGAACAGGAAAATGCAAGGTTATAAAAGTGTGTTTTAAGCAGTGATTTTAAAAAAAGGAACTGAGGGAGCTAGCTGGATATTAACAGCTCTGTCACCTCTTGACTTGAGCTTGGACCGGGGAACAGTTAAAAGAGCTTGAGAGTGCGCTCTTGAGCATAGGGGGACAAAATATCCATGGTATAGGATGGGGCCAAGTTATTCACTGCTTTAATAGTAATCAATAAAATCTTACAATCAACTCTAAAATCAACTGGTAGCCAGTGTAGATTTGCTAAGATGGGAGTTATATGGTCTCTCCTTTTGGATCCAGTCAGAAACGTAGCAGTTGCGCGGTGGACTAGCTGCAGGGGAGAGACAGTCTTCCTATTGAGGGCGGAATCCAAGGAGTTACAGTAATCAATATGGGATGAGATAAAAGCATAAATAACTTTTTCCATGTCAGAAAAGGACAGGAATGACCTGATCTTGGATATGTTTCTTAACTGATGAAAGCAAGACTGAACAACACTTTGTACTTGTTTCTCAAAGGTCAGCCCAGAATCAAAAATGGCTGCTGGTTCGATGTTAGCTGTTAGGTTACCAAGATTATTATATATTTTAGTGGTGGCATCAGCAGGGCCAAATACAGCAACTGCAACCACATACATCATCATTCAGCTGCAAAAAGTTTTGAGACTACCAACATTTAATATCAGCTAGGCATTCCCTGAGAGTGTCAAGGTTACTTGAGTCACACAAGAAAAGAGATACAGATACAAAGAGATACAGCTGAGTGTCATCAGCATAACAATTATATTATGCCTAAGAATTATGTGGCCAAGAGGGAGCATATCAAGAGAGAACAAAATAGGACCAAGGATGGATCCTTGGCATGGCATACACCACAGGTAGATTGAGCTACAGAGAATTGCCCATCGGAGAGATAAAATGTAAACCAATTAAGAGCAGAATCTGTGATTCCAAAAAAAATGCTGAATTTTTGTTATTGACAGTGTCAAAAGCGGCACTAAGGTCCAGTAGAACCAGAATGGAATAATCACAGGCATCAGCTGTAAGAATAAGATCATTTGAAACTCTGAACAGTCCAGACTCAGTGCTATGTTTAGACCGGAAGCCAGATTGGAATTTCTCAAGTAAATCATTACAGCTCATGTACATGGTTATGGACATTTTTTTCCTTAGCCAGAAATGGGAGTTTAGAAATAGGTCTCTAATTGCTGAGAATGGAAGGGCCCAGGCTGGGCTTATTAAGCAGGGGGTGGATAAGGAGGCAAGAGAGGTGCTCACTTGGCAGCTCACATATCTATCTATCTATCTATCTATCTATCTATCTATCTATCTATCTATCTATCTATCTATCTATCTACCTACCTACCTACCTACCTACCTACCTACCTACCTACCTACCTACCTACCTACCTACCTACCTACCTATCTATCTATCTATCTATCTATCTATCTATCTATCTATCTATCTATATCTATTTCATGTATTCACTTAAAAAATGTCATCACACAGGCAGTCAATTCAGTGTACCCGACTGAGCCCTGGGGAACCTTAGAGGAGAGGAAGCTATGAAACAGACACCTTTTCCATGATACCTGATAAATGCAGTCAGTCTGAGTCTGTGACTTAGATAATTAGGTCCTTGTTCAAGTGAGAGAAGACTGCCTCTGAATGTCTAACACTGTGTTTTGGGGACCAGAACACCATAAAGAGGGCAAAAACATTTCCTTGGAAACTTAAAGATAGCGCCACTTCTTACCCAAACTTTCACCAACTTGTTGTTCTTGCCGAAACCCAGGGCCAGCCTCAGCTGTGAGCAGTTCAAGCAGGCACAGATCACAAAACTTTTAAAATCCAAAGAGACAGTGAAAAGGAATAGCATTTCACACTAAACAACAGTGAAAGCTGTCTTTACATGGCAGTGTAAACGTGTCACCATTTTAACTATTTACGATGGAGTTATTGAAATCACCAGCTATGATTAAAACAAAAAAAAGCACTTGTGAGGGTGGTGTACTGAATGGGTTGATTTTCCACTCATAGTATACACCAACAAGGCAAGAAGCAGGGTAAGGTTCCTATGTCATCTTTCGAATGCCACAATAGCCTACAAAATACTGTTATTATTATTGTTGATTTGTCATGCATTTTTCACATGTTCCACTCATAGATAAATACAGGTCAATCACAAACAAGTTAGCAGGGAACAGCTAACCTGTTTGTGAGCCTTCTATTACCAGCCAATGACAATGGAGACAGAGAACTCTCGAAATGGCATGGCTAACATCATGACATGCTAACAAGAATAGATGTTTTTGGTGTTCCCTGTGCATCTATCCATCTCACACTACTGGAACCTGTGCACATTTGTCCAGATTTGAGGTGTGAATGTCAAATATCATCACGTGGGTTGAAAGGCCAGAAATCCCTGTCACTCTACAAGGCAATCTGTCCCGACTGCCCAAGTAACAGTCAGCATGGGACACAGAGAAGATGACAAAAAGTTTGCAGACTTATTTGATTAAAATCTCTAGTATGTACTACAGCTAAAGAGTAACGCTGTCTGATTCTGTTTGTTTTTTCAGATTTGTGTTGCTTATTCAGATGTAATTAGTAATGTTAGGAGATTTATAAAGGCATTTCTAATGAAATGGAATCATAAATCTGTCATGGTTGTTTTGGGGATGTGAATAAAATGCCATCAATGCCATAAACATGGATATAGGACGTGGTCTGAAGATGTAATGCCTCATTGAACCGTAATGTGTTGGCATTTAGAAAAAAAACTGTGAATCATTCTGGAATATAACTCTCTGTAATTGTGGAACTAATGGTTTTACTTTGGAGAACAGGAGACAATAATCACAGCAAATGTAAAGCCATTGACATTGCTAGATAGATTCTCAGAGTGAAATTATCATAGATTATAGGAAAGCTCTTTGCAATCTCACTGCCACCGGTTTAGTGTAATGTGACTTATCGAAGCATTTCCATTATGACATTAATTTCATGCTTTCAAAGAAAATAGATTCATTCAGTCGGTATCAGTCTAACTCCTTCTCTCCTCTTTATCACGTCATTGTACAGGAGCCATGAAGCTCCACCCTGACATTAAATATTTTAAGATATTTGCTGCTTACTCCAACCTGCTCTGTCCAGCACAGCGTTCTGTTGTGATTAGACTTCGTCTTTAGGTCCTAGCCAGGGATTATTTTCCATTCTGTGTCTTTCCAGTTCGTTTTCTTCTGCTGATAATCGGTTTCTTTAATACTCTGAATAGCATTTTATGGTAGACTCCATTAGAATCTGCAGATGCAGTTTGGAATATGTGATTCACTAATGGTTGGCATTTAAGTCAATTCCTTTATGTGAAAAAGGACAAGGTACACTTTTCAGTGAGTTTCTCTATTGACTTCCAGAGCAAAGAACAAAACTCCACTGAAAATCCCCCTCTATAATTTCACATGCACTGGGAAGATGATTAATGATTAATTTCATTCTTTGAAACCACAAAGACATGAAAGCCATCGATAAATGAACCATCTACTCCACACTGTGCTCAGATACTATCAAGACTCCACTCTAATATCCTATTGCTAAGATATAGTAGCAAATATTGGGATCAAACAACTGGAAAAATACATTTTGAAAGATGTTTCTAGCACAAAATGTCAAGTTGGTGAATAGTTTGTTGAAGTGACTGTATTCTGAAACATGTTAAAAAGACCAGTCTAAAGATGGCCTACGTGCACAAAGTATGGTCTGAATTTGAATGAATTGTCTCTTCCATATCTTTACCATTTGGCACTGGCAGGTTCCCACATTTACCGTAACATATACACGTGGTGTAGATGTAGAGGTATGAATCGCAAACTTTGCATGGAAAGGTATGTACAGGTATGTACTTTTTGGATATTTAGACCATTTATACCATTTTACAACTTAGAGTCAATAAAAACACATGGCAACTAGTCCCAACATCAGCATATGGGCCAGAAAGAAATGGGGTGAAAACTAGTTGTGTATCTATTGACTTACTCATGTATTTATTATAGGTAGTTATTGATTTTAGGCACAGGTCTACAGAAAACAAACTTTAGCCTACACAGGATAAAATGCAAGTATATATACAGCTACAATGCATTTGTATATAGGCATATTGTATAGCTACACACTGACTTACTCACAATACATATATATATACTGTACATACACACAAACAGGGTGAGGTGGCATTCCTCATGTTAACCCAATTTAATCCAAGGGATTTCAAGGGGGAAGAGAGGGAAAACAATCTACCTGCCCATCATCTGCATGGTAAATCAGGAGAAATCACCCACTGAACATTCACCTCAGATTTCTAAGGATTCTCTCCCCATCAAAATAATTGACATCTGAATGCAAGTGCACCCTTGAAATCGGTGAAAGGAAAAAGGTAAAAGGCATGTAACAAGGCTCATCTGTTCCGTCAGGCTGCAAAATGGGTGCAGCATAATAGCTTGTGGTTGAGTCTCTAAGGCTCTCTCGCACGACATGCTCTGAATGCAAAAAAAAAGGATCAATCCGATATACATGACAAGTTGCACTACATGGGTTCAGACATAAGTGGATTATTAATGTTTGTTGACATAACTGGGACTTACATAGAGCTACGGTGGAATTAGCAGCCTTCGTGTTTTGCAGTGTCAAAACTGTTATTAAAACAGGTCCATCAACAATATTCAGTCGAACTCAATTCATTTCAATGGCATCGCCTTAAACCCAAAAGCAAGAAAACCAATGTAATGATGTATATAGTGAAGGCAGTAAGATTTGGACAGTGGCACATTGGCGCTGTACTCTTTCTTCCACAGATGAGGTGATGTAATAACTATGAGGTCCAAGTTCAGACTATCATCATTAATTTGAGGGTATTTTCAGCCACACTGAACTAACAGGTAAAGAATTATAGCCATTTGTGTATGCCCCCCCCTTAGTAAATGGGTTACAGGGAAGAAGCACAACATACAGAAGTCAAATCCTCTACAGTTCTGGCTTTGCACTAGAATTTTCTGACACTGAAATGAGATTTTGAAAATGTTACCATCTCACTTGTATGGATTTTTTTTAAAATGAATTTCCATTTTCTCTGTTTTCTGTAAGTTTTGAGTGATGACTTACCACAAAGTGTCAAGAACAGCTATGTGAAATTCTGTTTGTTGATGGTTTTTTATTTCTTTCTCTAAATGGCGCTAGTGCTTTGACACAGAGCAAGCTCTTTTTTTGGCTTTGAAGAGAATGTCTTCAAATGACGCACCACTACTCTTCTGCGCTTCTTCAAGGAGCCAAAACTGAGGGTTTCAGACTGTGTTTTTCTCTGACTAAAAATAAATCACTGATGTGCTGCATCAGATAGATAGACTCTCCAACAACCATCTTTGATAGTGATGCCAGAGATGTTTTGATGACACTTCAAAATTAAGCTGTTTTTCTCTTTCCCCTTACATTTACCTTTTAGACATTTACCCATCCTACCCAGAGTAAGTTACAATAAGTGCAACAGTGGAATAAGCTTTAATTCTTAGATCACCAACATTACAAGCAACTGATAGTAAGGAGAGCAAAGGTCAAGACCATAGCGCCTGGTAAGAGAAGTGTTAAGAAAAGAAAGAGGAGCTAAGCAGAGAGGCAAAAGGGATTTTTTACTACCTCAAGATAAGAGCATATTAGAGTGCATAGAAGAGGAAGATATGAGAGAGGAGATACGATTCATGGGGCAAAGCAACTGCAGAGTATCTTAGTTGCTTGGTAAATGTTCTGAAAACAGATAGTGGCCTTTCAAATACCCCAGAACTCTGTCATGCATCCTTGCACGGAGGAGAGCTGAACCTCTTTGCCAAAGACTCCCAAGACAAAAGGATATGTCAGAACTCTGGCCCTCCATGTTTCATCATGAAAAGGTCACACATATTACTGTATGGAAGAACCTGATGGGCATCCAAAGAGAGAGAGCAGGAGACAGAAGACGCAATTTAACACAGGGTCGTAATAGGGTTTAGATTATTACGAAACACTACTCAGTCTTGAAATCCGAGACCAGATTTTCCAGCAAACCATATTTCACTTTGTGATGCATTGTTTTATCCTACCTCTTCCTAGACTGTGTGTGTAATTTCCCTATTTGGTGGTTAGTCTTCCAACCATTTGCCACATTAAAAATAAAGATCCATACAAAGCTCCCACAGTTCCCATGCCAATAATAAAAAAAAGATATATATATATATATATACTGTACATAGTGGCAAAAGTTTATTTGGACGTCATTTGGGTTTTAATTGGGGTTCAATTCGCTATATTTATTGTTGTGTGTGTGTCCAGAGTGTTTCCCTGCCTTCCGCCCAATGCATGATGGGATAGCCTCCAGCCCCCCATGACCCTGAATAGGAACAATAGGAATAATAGGAATAATATATATATAATTATTTCTGACATCAAAATGTAACTACGTGATGCATTGCAGAATGAACAGTGTCGTGGTCCCAAGACAATATTATGGTTCTTTGTCTTATTCAAAATTGATTCTACAGTGACTGTGCACTGGGCAGGTGATAAAATGTGACTGAATCAGCAGTGTTTGAAATCAGGAGCCTTCAGCAGAAGTGCCTTAAACTTCAAAGGGGATCAGCCCAGCACTGTAGTTTTTGATCAATGGAGACAATTGATCTTTGGCGTTCAAAGAATATTTATGCTTCAGGCTTCTCTAAGCAACATTTCAAAGAACCTGGCATGAAGTATGTGATTGTATTATCAGTGTCAGGAGCCAGTAATATACTCTCAGTTGGGATTTGTATATTTGTTTATTTTCCAACAATTATTGAGCCTTGTGCATTACCAGATAGCAATCTGTTGTCCAGATAGTATTCAGTAGTGAGTGAGTTGGATGTTGGCAACTTTGGCATATACACAAGTAGTAAAAGGCAGTAAAGGATACAAAAGCTGCAGCCTTATTTGTATATAAAAGCTAACATGTGTTTAGTTTCAGGCTTGTGGTATAGTACTTGCATTTTTTTCCTATAAACAGTAAAGACAGGACTGCTGGAGGCTGTTCCAACAGTATTCAGCAACATTAATTTTCTCAATGATGGCCAATGTCTTAAAGATGTCTTAATTGTATCTGGAAACAGACTACATTCCACATCCAGAGAGGAAAATAAATGAATTATTGTATGTGATCCAAAATGCATTTTGGGACCAGATACAATATAAAACTTACTGCAGTGCTTGCATTAAATTCCCTTGCTACGTTTAGACATTTTATCTTTGGCACTGAACTGCTATTACAATGAAATGACAGTTCTGGTGAGCTTTAATTTGATGCTCAAAATCTGCCACCTGTAAACATCACCTAACAATCGATATCTTATGTTCAAAGATTCTCTCTTTCTGAATGTTTTTCCCTCATAGTCAAAACCAATAAGAGCCAAAATCTCAAAAAATGTGTTTCTGTCCAAATATTCTTGGAGATCACTGCAGTAGGGTGGTGTGTCTGATGCATGGATTTCATGTTTAACAAGGTAAATGGGCACAGAGTATCAAGTCAGCAGATTCCTGGAAAGCAATTTAGGCTTTTGAAAGTCTTGTCTCTCAGCTTTTTCTTATGCCTGCGCGACATGGCGTTTTATCTCCCCTTCTGCTATCTCAGGCCTAGCCTATACGTCTGACTGATAAACTGTGCCACAGCCAACTTTCAAAAGCTCGGATTAAAAAAGTTTCCCTGTCAAAGTGATACCCAATTCCGTAGCAACCTTTTGCAGCTTTGGAAGAAATGACTATTGAATGGGAGAGGACACCACCTTCTCCCTCTCTCGCTCAATCAGTAACACGCACACACACACACGAAGATGCATAGGTACACCCGTGCACACACACACAAGCACACATTCTGCATCAATACAGAAAGTGAATGATTGGTTTAATGTAAATTTCTAGCAAAACCAAATCTGGTGAAAATGATGTTAATCGGAGGGTAACTGAATATGTATGTGTCACACAAACAGGCCTCGAGGAACAACCAGAGGGCACTGCTGGAGGAATTAGATAGCATTGTACACCAGCCACACGCCACATCTACCCATTTGCATTCACTTCACACTGAATTTGATTGCACAAGTGGTGTGACTTGCAGCAAGCGTGATGAATTTCTTGTTACATTTTTTTTTTTTTTTCTTTCCGGTAACTCGTGCATCCTCACCGAAAGCGCTGGCATCTTTTCTGCTGAGAAGAGTATTGCTGATTCCTACGGCGGCGGTGTCCAGAGGTTGAGGACAGAGAGCGCTGCGAGGATGGTGTGAAGCACACATGAGGCGCTTTGTCATGCAGCATGTGGCCCCACTTGGGTCGGAGAGCACAATGAGTGGCGATGATACTGGCTGACAAATTCCTGGTACTTCTCCTCCAGCGCGCCACCTTACTTTGCATACAGCAACAGTGGCTAGAAACCTAACAAGTATGTCAGCCCCGCGGCTGCCAGGACCTTGATGGAGTGGAATTATTTTGTGTTCGGGTCCAGCATCGGTCACATTGGGTGACAGATTCTCCTCTCTGACACCACATTTCACTGATAGGGCGATGCCTAACATGCAACACGGGGGTTTCTGAAGATGTGCTAAAGTATAAAATGCTTTGCCATTAAAAAGCATAAAAGTTATGAAAACTACCACACTATTACAGAATACCACTGAGTGAATTTAATGTACATTAAATACTCAATACTTGATCTGCTGAGGGTAAATAAACTCTTTCCTTACCGCCTCTGTCCCAATAACGAAGACAGACTGGATGAATCAATTATTATCCCATTGTTGAGGTTCATTTTTGTAATTTAGTTTTACAACGCCGAGATAACTGGATGGATTTCTAAGTCACATAAACATCTTTTTCAGTATACTTTGATCATCTATCATCTATCCTCCTTCTGTAGAAATGCAGATAGAGGCTGCCGTCCCTCGGTGTTGGGACTTCAGCACCACGTTAGTCAGCTTCCACACTGTAGCCAGGGGTGAGGACAGCTGCTGGTGCTGCTGATACGGATGATGATTTGTTCACTGCACCAACCTCCTTTTGTTTAAATGTATCCGTGTCTAATGGTCGTGACTGATTGAGCTCTATAGATCAGCAAAAGGACAAAACTCTGAAGCATTTCTGACCTTTTCTGACTCTATCTTAAGCACAATGAGACTTTAAATTCCCAATTAGCCTCCCACTCATTTTTTTTTAAACTGCCATCAACCAAATGGACCTTGAAACTGTTTCATCTTCATTAGTTGAGCCTCAGTCAGAAATAGCTTTTTAAAAAAAAAATACATTTGACAGAAATATCTGTCAAAATACAGTATACGGAGCTGGGGTGGACAAAGAATATGCACTTCAGAAAATATTTTGATTAATCATGAAATTGTAATTTTGATCTGAGAACAGAATAAATTTCTTTACAGACAATCAAAAGATCTGGAACAATTACAGGACAAGATGTAAAACATTATCAACAGCATCAGGGGGTGGTTGGTTGTCTTCCTTTAACATCTGAAAAACAAAAACACAAGACTTCTATTGAAATATATTATGTGGATTTTGAGTATTTAAACTAATGTCGATGAGTCTCCTTCCTCCTAGTGTTTCCCGGGTGCAGAGGCCCCTGAAATGATAATACACCGTGCGGCACAAACCCTCATTGAAACCAATGAAACTGAAATTCTTTTAGACAGAGCGCTGCTCCTTGGGGCAGGCATGAGCAGACCCATCCCACATATACTATTCAGCAGCAGTGAAAACACAAATATCATTATTTCAACTCGGATTACATTCAATTTCTTTCTCTGGTATCCAATTACATGAATTATTACAGATTAGCTCGTTTGACTGCTGTGAGTGGCTGACAAAATAATGCCTCACTGCCCAAGATTAAAGGCTGAGGTGGAAACAAGCCCAGGGAATGAAATTTGACACATGGGTCAAAATGCCTGAATTGTTTTGGCAGTACACTGGTAAATAACATGTCCAATTGACATGCTGTTCGTGGCAGTACGTAGAGTGAAAGGGCAAAGGCCACCGCGCTCAGAAACAGTCAAGCATATCCTCGGCTCAACTCTGTCAATTCTGCAGTGAAACTAAAAACGATCGGGAATCACAAAGTTGAGGCAAACACTCATTTTCACTTTTCTATATTTTTATTTGGAATCTTTTCTTTGATGTATTCATTAAGGGTTGAAGAATGTATAATGAAGGGATAAATACTGTGTACTCAATTGCTGGAAGACTCTTTTGAACTGCGCAAGAGAAAGCTACACTATATGGCCAAAAGTCAGTGGACACCTGACCATCACACCTATATGAGCTTGCTGGACATCCGGCTTTCCGCAAGCTTTTGGAGTGTGTCTGTGGGAATTTGTGCCCATTCAGCCAGAAGAGCATTGGTGAGGTCAGGCAGTGATGTTGGACAAGAAGGCCTGGCTTGCAATCGGCGTTCTAATTCCCCAAACTGTTGCCACAAAGTTGGAAGTGCCCAATTGGCTAAAATGTCTTTGTATCCTGTAGCATTAAGATTACCCTTCACTGGAACTAAGGGGCCAAGCCCAAACCCTGAAAAACAGCCCCAGACCATTATCCCTCCTCCACCAAACTTCACAGTAGGCACTATGCATTCCAGTAGGTAGCGTTCTCCTGGCATCCGCCAAACCCAGATTGGTCCATCAGACTGCCAGATAGTGAAGTCCAGTTGCGGTGTGCTTTACAGCACTCCAGCCGACGCTTGGCATTGCACATGGTGATGTGAGGCTTGCGTGCAGCTGCTCGGCCATGGAAACCCATTTCATGAAGCTCCCGACGCACAGTTCTTGTGCTGATGTTGCTTCCAGAGGCAGTTTGGAACTCTGTAGCGAGTGCTGCAACAGATGATTGGCGATTTTTACGCGTTACGTGCTTCAGCACTCGTTGGCCTCGCTCTGTGAGATTGCGTGGTCCACCACTTCGTGGCTGAGCTGTTGTTGCTCCTAGGTGTGACTTGTGGCAAAGGTGGCATCCTATGACAGTGCCACGTTTCAAGTCACTGAGCTCTTTACGACCCATTCTAAATGTTTGTCAACAGAGATTTCATGGCTATGTGCTGGATTTTATGCACCTGTTAGCAATGGGTGTGGCTGAAACACCTGAACTCAATAATTAGTAGGGGTGTCCACTGACTTCTGGCCATATAGTGTATCATGTAATATATCATCTATTACAAAGCATAAACAGGCTTGTTTGATGTTTACAGTAGCCTGCAGAGGCTTAGTTGTTGTCAAACATTGTCTGACATGTTTAATTGCTGGTGATAAGTGACAGGGCTTTTAGAAGGGTTTGATACAAAGCACTAATTAGCTCGGCTATTGGTAGGTTGATGATCATTAACTTTAATGGCTGTGTTTCATCGGATTTATAAAGCCATGGACATGAGGCACGCTCCTCACACCAAGATAAGCCCTCCCTCCCATTCCTAACAGATAATATGTGTGTGATTCCAATAAAAAGCATGAAAGCATAAACATGTCCAACATTGCTACTGCTGTCAGGCACATGTGCACTTATTGGACCTACCTAAACCAACTCTCTCCTTCCACCCCCCCCACACACACATAAACACAGACGCATCCCTCCATGTTTTAAACAACAGGCCTGCTGTAAAACATTGATGGTATAGCAAAACTCCCTCCAGCTTTGCAGATAAAAAGACTTAAGGCAGCTTCTAATTCATCACCTCAATAAACCCACAGTTACCGTGTAAACTTGCGCTCATTCCTTCTTTAAGGCCACACAAACTGCTTGGAGGGCAAATCGCAGCTTATCATCTAGCCTCCAGGAAATAATAACCCTGCATCTGCTGAACCAAAGCAATCATCTTTGACTCAAGTCAGAGGATAGAAACTGTTTTATTTTGAGATGATAAAAAAAAAAACAATTTTATCTATGTTTAAATCATCTATCCTTGCAGTTTGGGGTGAAGATCAATAACAATCAAGACCCTGATTATACAAAAGGGCCTATCTTGTTTGTATCAGCTTGCATCAGATCTGTACCAGTGTTTGGGCCTGCACCTTGCCACTGTTTGAACAAATAAAAAAGGCTTATTGGCTCTCAGTTATAGTGGCGACTGAACATTTGTCAGTACTCACCTGAGGGGTGAAATAAAGTTTCCCTCCTTTTGCTGTTACATAAAGCAAAGTTTTCTCATCTAAAAGGCCAAGCTGACAGGAGAAAGGGCTGTGTTCATTATTTGATGAGGCTTTTCGGTGTTGGGGTGTAGTATTTTATAAATCTGTCACATACCAAGAAAGAGTTCCTGTGTAAAACTGTAGATCTCACACACTCTCACCTGTCCTCTGTACAGCAGGCTGAGTGTAGAATAGTCTCACAAATGTAGAGCTACTTTAAAGGTGGTGGCAGATCTGCCAAGCGCTGCAGATGAGAGATGAAAGAGAGAGAGAGAAGATGTGGATATCTTTGCTGGTGGAGATGGAGGTCAGAACTTCATGTGATCACACTGCATCTCTCGCACATCATCTCAGTGAACTCATAGTAACTGCAAATAAGCACAATTACCGTAATTACTGAACTTCTTGGCTGCTCAATTAAAAAAAAAATGCTTTCTTTAACATTTTAAACATGCATCACATTCATTACAACATGAACCTGAGACCTTTGTCTATCAAGTAGTGGTATAAGAAGAACAAACTGCAGCCTCCTGCAAGGACCAGCATCATTATCTTTGTTATATTACAGTGCATTCATCATTCTGTGTAGCATGGTGAGAGGACGCGGTGTAAAACGAGCTTACTTATTACACAACTGAGCCCCGACTCTAATAACGCGGGATCCCTGCAGTCTTTCTAAATTTATAGAAAATGGTTTCAAAAGAGCAAGGTGATTTCCACGTATTTACCATCCTGCCATTATGAGCATTCTTGTTCACTGCTTACAATGTGGGTCATTAAAATACCTGACGGTGAATCTATCATGTGCATGTGCTCTTTAATTGATTTAAATACATTTCTGCAATTACACATAAACCCCAGTTTGACTTTACTCTCCCAGAGCCAAGCTCTACTTCATACCACATCCATTCGTTTGATGCTTTTGCACTGAGCTCCATGCGCTTCGTCTCATCCCAAATACAGATTTCATGTCTCAAATATTGCCAGGCGGTAATTTCAAAGTGTTCTCAAGTATCTGAATTATTAGTTATTAAGTTATTAAATGCAATAATAAGAGGAAATGTCATTCATTCAAAGTGACACAAACAACTGGTTTATTTTTATGGAAATAAGACTTGAACAGATTATGGAAACAAACCTGGAAGATAAATGTTATCTTGTATGTGTCCTGAAACTCACCTTCCTTACATCTCAGCATCATTCTTCATGGTTAATGTATAATGTATGATGATGAAAAGATTACTACTGGTGTTTTTGTTGTGGTGATAATCATAAAAGTCAGTGTAAACCTCTGTCCTGCACATATTGCCGATATTTTTCCCCTTAGCTTTCTTTTGGGAAACAACATAATAAAAACAGAAATGATCTATGACACAATAAACTATGGAGAAAGAGGCTAAACAGGGGTCCTTCCCATACAACTGGGGTCTAGTGAGATACATCATTCCTACATGATTACATGAATGTAGTTTTTTGCTTGGTTAAAGACAACAATACAGGTCCAACACGACAGTGGACCATTTTCAGCCCATCCCTCATCAGATGCCACACTTCCCCACTAGTTCCTGTCCCTGAATTTAGATAAATCACACAACGGGAAATTATGCTGCAATGGGAAATGATGTGAACCAAGGAACAGGGTTCTATAGACGCTCCGTCTCAGTTAGTGGAGCAGCTTTTCGATTGCGCTGACATATCCTGATGCAGCAGGACGGGGATGGACTGTCTAGCTATACTCTGCCCTTGAAGGGTCTCGCGATATGATGACACTCATTAAAACCACTTTTATTACATGTCACATGGGGTTGATTTCTTATTATTTTTCTAATCAGTAATTACACACAGTGTCAGTGACAATACCCCACACCTCTGTCCTGCCCTGTGCTGTGATGGAAACCTGGCAGCCTCTGCATCAGTTTCACAATTTCTTAATTTTGGGAGTGCCGTAAATCTCCTAAATCTGTGAATTTAATTTTCTTTCTGGAAAGATACACTAGTTATGTTTCATGTCAGCTAACAATCCTCTCAGGTGAATACAGACGTTAATGGAGGTCTCTCAGGGGATCCGGTAGCTCCCCTAAATAAAGTCCCATGAAAGGACGGCTCCAACAAATTCTTCTCGTGCTTCGAAACAGTGCTTCAAGAGGACCTTGTGCTCACAGGTAATTGAGGCTTTTTTTTTCATTTTACAAGTTTTAATTTCAAATTCAGTGTCTTGCCTCACTGCCGTTGAATGATGAATCAACTCAATCAACTAAACTTGCACTTTTTGTCATCACTGCAAAATCCAGCATTGTTAACATTCACACATACACAAGTTCTCTCAAATATCGAATACACAATTTATTTTTTTATGCTCCCTCACACGTCAGAGTGACCAGTGACTGCAGCATTGTTTTGGCCCTTACAGTAGTAGTCCTTCCCTGTACTTGAGGAAGACCTGACCAGCTTTCAGGGCACGGACTGGCTCAGCCACATTATCTCCTGCGGTGCAACATGACCAGAGGGTGACTTCATGCTGAGAAAGCTGAAGGAGAGCAGGAAAAGAAGTTGGTCTGTTGTGCTTTCCAAACTGTGAAACACGATGTCTTTAATTGTGTATGTATATGTGTGCAGAATTGTTTCAACTGGTACCTTAAATGTTAAACCAGGTTTAACTGCAACTCAGGGACCCCTATGAATGTCTGTTGCATGTATTATGTATCATTGGTGAGCTCAACTTCTCTGTGTACCATTGAACTTACTGTACAATAAACATAGAGGCACTGGAGTTCTTGGAAGTTAACTTCTCCCTGTTACCTCATTGATTTTTGCCCGTTCTTGTTTCTGTGCTCGGTGTTTTGTGTGCCAACATTAAAGAAACAAATATCCAGCCATGGGAGTCTTACAGCGTTCTTCAGTGCAGGTATAAGAAAACATATACTCTTATTTTAGGGGTAGTATTTGGAGCCCTTCCATCATAGCACATCCCCTAAAAAAACAAAACAATAAACCTTTAATTCCAGTAAAGTAGCCAAGATTGTAGGTTTCATAAAAGAGAGAATTTCTCATTTTCTTAAGTTAGTAGAAGGTCAGCTAGGTCACTCATAGGCACATTAGGCCATTTGTATGTACTACCACTACAACCATTTGAGTATATAGTAAATGATGAGAGAATGAATTATTTTAGTTTATGACTGCATTCCCCAGAAATCAGAAGAAGCACTCTTTCCATTACATTGCTTCTAGCCTACCACAGAAAATTCAACATCATAATTTAGGCTAAAGAAGCTTTTGATAAATGACATGGGTCTATATATTGACCTACCTGGCTTGTCCCATTTTTATTCAATAATAGACAAGATAATTTGATCTTGAGTTGAAGTGGAGGACCGGGCTATCGCCTCACATCAACTTCTTATGAGAGAAAGGTTGTTGACATTGACAAGCAATGCCAACAGCCAAATACAATGCAGATCAAGAACCACTCATTTTTATATGTATGCTTATTTGTAGTGATGTGTTTGTAGAAATTATTTGTAAGTAGGGAAAATCATAGAGCCTATTAGGATACAGAGATGTATCGTGTTTTTTCACCTCCAGAAAGAGCAAGTTTGAAACATTTCAGGATGCACCCCTATTTTGCTATTTTGGGAAACCCTACCCCTTTAATATGAATCTGATGGCCCGCTCACATGAGAGCACAAGAAACAAGAAACAGTTCAGAGTTCAACACCATATGCAAGTGCACATACAAGCATCTCCCAGGAGCATCTAGCACAATCTAATCTACTCCGACCATTAGATTTCAGTTTAGAGGTATGTTTGATCTGCTTACAGACCCTCCACAGAGATTGATTATCAGCTGCACATAAGTGTGAAAATTGGAACCGTTTTCTATTTTTTACAGGCTTGTACAACGTTGCCCTAGCAACAGGCATCGCGTTCAATACCTGGCATTTTGAAAAATGCCTTGCTCGTTAATGGTGAATGTTGATGGCCTGTGCATATGCCAGTGTGTTTTAAAGTGTTTTAAATGTGAGTGCTGAGTCGGATCTGCACACAATTGCATGCAGCTTCGGTGTTTACTATCTGCTGCACGGACTGAAATCTCTCACACACATCGGCTGTGAGAGGTGAGAAGTAACATGGGATGAATGGAGGCAAGGGAGATGCAAGACGTAGGAAACATGCATTTATACTCTCTAATTCAGTGGTTCTCAATCCTGGTCCTCGGGGCCCAGAGCCCTACTGGTTTACGTTCCAGCCATCTAATCAGGGACTGAGTAACACCGGGGACACCAGGTGTAATTAACTGGATGGTAGGACAGATAACCAGCAGGGCGGTGGGCCTCCAGGACCAGGATTCAGAACCAGTGCTCTAATTGCAAAACCCATGACCAAATATAATGTAATCCAAAACATCACTGTATGATGATTGTATGTTGATTCATTTTAGTCCAGTCATCATAATTTCATTGAAAAGGCAAGCATGGGGCCCCCTGATTTCCAACCCTCACCTTGCAATTCATCCTTTCTATACATAACCTTCATAATGGGGCTGAGCAAAGTACTGTGTGCATGTAAGGCCTGATGTTTCATGGCAAAGCTTGTGTGCTGATAACACTGGAGCTGGTCTCTCCTGACTGAGGAAGGAACGATACACACATGGTGTCACTCACTGGCCATCATCATCCTCATCTTTATCATTATTATTTCTCATCATTATTTCTGATTCTAAATTCATCAGTTGGCAAGGCAGCACACTTACCATCATTGCTGCTGTTGGTGACGGCAGTGGAGCTAACGCTTGCATCACTAGAGCTCGTTGAGCTTGGAGTGGTAACATTGCTAGCAGCAGTTTATTCTTTGATGAAAAAAGTTGTCAACAAATCATTTATGTTCCCCTCTTCTTTATTTGTGTGCCCCACTTGGGTAGCTTTAGTTCATTTTATTTACTTCTCTTGTAGCAACTGGTACAGTAGCAAAGAAAATGAGTTTAAAGTCAGATGGAATAGTCCACTATAGCCTGAATGAGTAGGGTGGGAGGCCATGACTCAAGAGTGAAATAATTATTTTTTGCAACAAGTGGAGGTGTGTTTAGCTATAAGAACATTCATTTTGAATTGATTCTTCTTGCTTTTTGTGGGGCCTGTACCTGGGTGCAATGGGACAACACAAGTCAAAAACACTTTATCGTGACTTACTGCACTATATATGGTGGATGTTGAGTAGAAGTAAGAAGAATGGCGTTGTTACAACCAGATACAAATATCAATCATCTGATGATAAATGAAACAGTCGTGGGAAACTGAAAGGGTTTTGCCTCTGCATAAGGCCTGATAACTCTCCCCTTACAAATCCCGTCCTTCACCAGAATGTCACAGTGAACCTGTTTCAGAAACAAAAGAATGCAATGATTAAATTCCTCCCTTCAGCCACAGAAACTCAACACTCAGGGGATGACACAAGTCAAGGTCATTGCATTCACACTCCAAAGCATGGCTCCTCTGCTTGCTTGTTGCTGTTTTTCTCTCTGCCTTCTGCAAAGAAATATGAGGCTTGGGAGGTGGAGGGGAAGGAAAAGGATAGTTTTTGAAAGCTATCAACATGGCGGGCATTGTAATCTATTACAATGACGTTCCCAAGGATCAAAAGCAATGAGCTGCTGACTGTTTAATAAACTGCAACCTTACACTGCAGTATGGTCTTAACTATGATTCATTACTGTCACTGGATCTTCTATGAAAATAAAAGAGGCGCCTGAGGAGGCTGCTGGATTCTAGCCTCACTAAATTGCTGTAAATTGCCTCTGCATTACATGTGGAGTTCACTTTCGTATGTTTTTTCTTTCTTTCCTTCCCTTTTTGTTTTACTACCAATTAAAAATGTGTGAAAATTAATCGTTTTATGGTCCTCGTGAGTTGCTGTAGGGTTTTTAAGTTTACATACACAATTGATATTTTATTCATTAATGTGTTTCTGAACTTCACCATCATTGGACTTAAATAGCTTGCCTCAAAGTCATGGCTGACATTTCTTACTGTACGAGGAGGTAGCTGCAGTGAATTGTGCTGTAGCTCTTGAGGGCTTCACCTCATCTCTAGCAGGCCTGCTAAATTAACTCTTTGGGACCCTCTAAATCCATAGAGAAGATAAGAGGTATAATACTGAGGTCAGAAATCAGTAGAATGAGAAGCAACGCATTACATATCACCAGTGACAAAAATGTTTCACGTCTTAAGTCAAAGAAGTCATGATAACGCTCCAATGTGAAAGGCCGTTTTATGTTCTCCATCGAAAATCACAAAATGTTTGTTTTTAGCAGACCCACACATTATTCAATTATGCTTTTTCATGTGCCATATATCCGAGGCTCTTCCAGAATGTCTCCAGCATTACAAATTATTGCAAAGGCGAAGTTAGCACTGTATTTGCATTTTAATTGCCAAAATTAAAAAGCAAAGGACGGTGCTTATCACCGAGGAAAGGCTGCTTGGATGGCCAGCTAGAGATTAGTGGGGATTGAAGGAGAGAGCCTGATCCCCAACACATAGCAGCAGGGCTTGGGCGCTCTGGTTGGGTGACTCATTACAGTGCTGTGTGTACACTCATTACTCAGTTTCTGTGCACTGAAAACAGCTTAAAAGTAAATGGTCACCAGAATCTAGTATGTAATAAAGCTTTTATATTATTCCTCAGAGTATAAGATGATCTATAATTCATAATGCCGGGTTCATTATTATTCTCATTGGTGTTAGCTAAAGAAAAGGAGAGTCTAGGGGATGCCATAGGGCCTCGTCTTACTGTTAATTAGCAGAGCAGAGTATGGACCTTTTTTTAAACTTGTCATGGACATGACACGGGGCCATCAGGTGATTGTTAAATTTAACTGAAATGCAATCTTTATTTCACCTGTCACCTGTCATCACTGCCAGAGTAATGGTGCATAAAAGTTAAAAAGTT
Organism: Monocentris japonica; assembly: GCA_900323365.1. Classification (NCBI taxonomy): domain Eukaryota; kingdom Metazoa; phylum Chordata; class Actinopteri; order Trachichthyiformes; family Monocentridae; genus Monocentris; species Monocentris japonica. Next base: position 20,693 of record OOFE01035559.1, on the reverse strand, counting down.
AACTGGCAACAAGTCAGTCAGAGGACTGCGACATCCTGCGTGCTTCAAATGCTTAAGCCCCAACGAGGTTAAGGTCACGGACTGCCCCACACCCCAGTGAGTATTTGGGGTTTTGTTTCAATGCCTTATCTTGAGAAAACCCATAACTAGACATGGTAAACACAGCACATCTTTGCGTAGATGTAAGCACCTTCATTCTGTGCATATCCACGAGATTGAACATTAAACTGCCAAGTGACACAGTGACACAGTGACATGATGCTAATGGGGTCAAGACACTCTGATTTACCTTTTGTGCAGCATATTATCCCTTTCCTAACCTACAGTAACAACGCTACAGGAAACAAGCTGCTGCATCTGGAAAAAGTAGAGATGAATCTCAAAATCTATGAAAGCACCAATTCACTCCCCTAGAGTGTTCTAGGTTATGTTTATGATGAAAATATGTGAGGGGGAGGCAGCAATTACATCTGGGTCATCAAGAAGTGTAGAGGTATTTCCATTTGAAGGAGCTTGGTTGTTCAGACATTCACAGTATTATTTGTAATAATACTATTCTTACATAAAGTACATTAAATAACATATCTGTGCGTTGACAAGCATAACCACATTTTAATTTCAATTTGAATCATGCAGCAATTGTAGGTATTAAGAAAAAAAACATTCATGTGGATCATAGTGCCACCACAGGCTCAGCCACCACCCGTTGTCAAATTCAGCTTTTCCTATTTTGAGAGGATTCTCAGTATTGTAAAGGAATGAAAGAAACAGAAATAAAACCACATGATGAAGTATTACTTGTACAGACTTGGCAGGTAATAAAGAAACCCAGACCAAGCTTAACAAATACATTAGGCCATTCTCCTAAGCCAGGGATATATTAGCACAGTCAGAGAATATTCATTCATAAATAAATAATGGTGCAACAGCTTATGAGAGCATCTGGCTTTATATTCGTATTAGCTGCTGCGCTCATGAAGCCATGTATCATGATAAAGAGGATTCATGAGCGCACTAAGCCTTTTTAAAATACGGTTCCTTCAGCCCTTTTGTCCCTTTAGAATACAATGGTGCATGGTAACAGTTTCAGTCTGGGCAAACGGATCAGGTAAAAGTGTATCACTGAGTCAGGCAGAGTTTCCTCCACCTATTAATCTAATAATGTGGAGTATTCAGTGAGACAATTTGGATGGATGGATGGATGGATGGATGGATAGATAGATAGATAGATAGATAGATAGATGGCTAGACAGACAGACAGACAGCAGTGCGCTAGTTTGCAGATAGCACCAGAGTATTCCAACATACTCTTCAGGTGTTATATTGTCATTCCATAAATGTTAACCATTTTTAAAGGCAAATCAAGGTGATGATCTCCCCTTGTCTGACTGACAGACTGAGGCATTTTTTATACCAACTTGATGGGATGCTGCCAACCACAGAGACGCATGACATCAGAGGAATTGAAAGCACATTGAAAGAGCTGTCAGTAGAAATCTGTTGAGCTGTGTTGAGTGACGGTGATTACACCTGTCTAATCACACCAGCTCTATACAACCACAGCAGAGGAATGGGATATTTACTGCATACTGCACACTATTGCAATATACTGTATATTGTGCTTGCATGCTGCCACTCCTACTAGCTGATCTATTCTGTTGGGCAGATTCAGGGCCTGACGTATGAATGACAAGCCAAAGAAGCATGTTCTTCCAACTGACGACATTTAGAAACCTGGTTACTCACAATGAAATGAGTCTACACACACACATACACACACACATCAAAATTTTAAAATGGTCACTATGTGATAATGAACAAATGATTTGAACAAAGTGTGTTATTTCCATAAATGAAGAAAACTCTCCAGAGTGCAACACCATAGCATCATTGTGATTGTGTCTGTGCATCTTTATTAAAATCAACTCACCGTTTGGATAGCTCTGATCCAAATCAGGAGTGACGATTTCTCTCAGTGCTAATCTTTGTGTATTTGCTTTGTCTGAAAACACCAGATAAAGAAGAAAAGGAAATGACAGCAGGGGATAATACAAATTCAATAAAGAATACAAAGGGAAAAAAAACAGATTCCCATTTTCTTCTTCAGCCACTGATGTGATGACTCCACAGGTGCTTAGCTCCTGGTCTGCTGGTACTGAGTACCATTCAGTACCAGTAGTAGTAATAGTAACCCTGATGGAGTATGGGACATGGCTTTCAGCCAAGGGACTACACACACACCACTTGGGATAAAATGTCTACAGCCCCCCACCCCACCCCACCGGCACCTTGGATCACTGCTCATGTTGTCCAACTCTTTTCCGGGTGGGAAGGATCTCAACTATCAATCTCCAAGCTGTCAGCCATGCTGACCCACTGGACCCCAGCGCACAAGACAGATCCTACAAATGAAATCATACAGCCCTTGCTCTCTGTAGTGAAAGTCTGTTTCTGTCTTATCTTGCTTTGAACATTACCCTGTGAAGGCTGATTGACTGGTCTTGGGGAAGAGGGGCTAACAAACAAGTGGTGTGAAAGTGAATGTGAGATGAAGCTGAGCAGCAGCGTTCTGTTGCAGATAGCAGAGAACAAGAAACTAATTGCCTGCTGCACAAAGGAACTTGACAAATGAGTGCTGGCACAGTGGGGCAGGAGATCTGACATCAGATTTGGTATTGTTAATTCCAACTTTAAAAAGAATGTCAAAAAGAAATCCATCTGATAGTTTTTTTTATCAGCGTATTCATCAACAGATGTCCTGCTATAAGGATGACACTCTTAAAGAAAATTATTTTAAAACAATCTGAAGTGTACACTACCTTTCCTCCTATATTGAAAATGAGCAACTTCTTGCAGTCTATTGGTGGTGTCACTGTTCGGAGTTACCATTATTTTTCTTATATGTCAGACCTCAGTTACTGAGGCCTACACACTTTATAATCTGTTGTTACAGACAGGTTCATGTTGGTGACCTTTAGCTGTGCCAGCACATGCATATTATGCTCAGGGTCTTGCACTTCTCTGCTACTACCTCTCTGTCTCTGTCTACCCCTGGTTCTTCCCATGAATTCCAACCTCCTATCCCTGCCTTCTAAAATCAATAATTATTGATTTTCTTGCACTCTCTGGTGTGGAGTCAAAAGAGGGGACAAAGGAGATAAAACCACAGGTGAATTGCTAAAGTAACTCCACTGTACCATGGGGGACTGATAGTATCAAGTGTAAAGAGTCAGATGCTGGTTCAATTCTATTTAAAAGCATTGGAAATAAGAGTAAACGGCATCCTCTACTCACCAAGAAATTTCAAATGTTTTGTGTTCTGGATCACAGCCGGTGCTTTTTATGGCACAGCCTGACATGCCAAAGCAGAGGAAAAACTAATTCATATGTTAATTGGTGGTAACAGTAAAACAAACATCACCAAATTTTGGACAAAGCCATCTTGGTTTAGCACAAAGAAGAAGACACAGTGAATGAGCAGAATCATTCACATTTAAGATGGCATACTAAGTGGAAAACCAAGTTTGCACAATTGCTTCAAGCTGTCCCACTGAGTGGAAGGCAGCAGGGTGGTGAGAGGAAGACAGATACTATGGACTTCAGGGCTCTCTGATGGTCACCACTATCTTCAATAGGTCTGGCTATGGGCTTACATCATTAACCATCATTACACTGACTGAAAGGTAGAAGACCAGGCATCTGTGTTATGTGGACTACAGAGTTATATTGGCCTCTGAACTTAAGTTAAGTTTGGGCTTTGTAGAAATTTAACAAAGCTGACTGCAAGACACATTTGTGCAGGAACCTGCTGTTTATGGATTAGGGCATCATTGTTAGGCAGGTTTCCACTCTAAATAGGATTTTTTAATTGGCCTGCCTGGTTATATAAAGATTAAACTATTATTTTACAACAAGTAAAGAATAAGTTGCTGAACTGCATCAAAGTATTGAGGAAAAATTAAATGCACCATTGCCACCTCTCTGAATACAATTAAGATCACCAATGGTGGTAACTATCCACTTAAAAATTGAATGGTGTAATTTGTCACTGACATTGGAACCAAAGGTGCTGATGTATAAGTGGGAACCACTTTCAGTAAAGTGAAAATTGAGATCAGACATGCTTGTATGTGCAAATCCCAGCTCTGCAAGCTCAGTATTCTATGGGCAGAAGCTTCCCCGGAAATTTAGAGCTGCTTATGTCTTGTACAGCCTTGGTGTCTCAGACAATACTGTCTTCTGCAGCAGGGGAGGCAATGAGCTGTTGATTTGTGTGCTCTCATAAACTTACCCAACACCAACTGAATCTAAATTGGATGAGGAGGGAGATCTTTGAACATGAACATAAAAACACCTTCAAAATGTCTCATGCTGGCAATAATATGATTTGTGACAGTTTTGAGACTGCAAATGCTTTTGTGGAGGTAGATTCTGGACAGCTGTGCAGACCTGACTGAAAACTAAACTCATAAACATCAAGCAATTAGATCCACAACTGACTCAGAGTAAGTCATTTGATTCTCAAGCTTTTCTGACAGCAATCATTCAGAAGCTGTGGATGAAGTGGACACTACTACACACAATTCTTTGCAACTTAAATGTTCCATTACTTAGGTTTTTTTTGCTGTGAAAGTGAAGCAATTCATTTAAAAAATCCATTTAACCAATGGAGTGCAACGTTGATACATTACAAAGGGCTACTAAGGTAAAAGCCAATTTATAGGGGACAAGCTCCCTCTAGTGTATAAATAAAAGACCATCATACACCATACAAAAAAATAATAAAAATGACCATGGGCAATCCAATAAGAGACCACTGCTTAATAACGGTTTGAATATTTTTAATTAGATTTTCCATTTTTTTCTGGCATGGGTAAATAAACAATGTATAGAAACATTTGTCATTTTGGAGAAGTGCATTCTTTAAAAATAATTTTAAAAAAATGCATTAAAAGTGCATACACATTAATAAAACACAAATAAATTACATAAAAGACTTTGACACAGTCTCATGCACTTGCTCAAAACTATTATTTTCCTTAACTCTTTCAGAAGACTGTTGAACAGGCAAACGCTGGAGCAGAGGAACACGCTCAGTAGGCCAGTTCAGACAATGTAGTGTCAAGTACACAATCATAATCCTGGTACTAGCAGGTGAACAGTAAAACCAGCCCTAGTAGATCAATGAACCCAATAAGAAAGTAATGTTTTGATCCATACAAATGCTTTATGACTGATTAATAAATCAAAAAAGACAAAAGTAAAAAGCCAGGTAAAGATAGTGCTATTTATTTAGCACTATATGTCTCAAGTGTTCTTATTTGCAGTGAATAAAATGATAGCCACAAAAAAATAATAAGAAATAATATTAAACTGAGAATACTACTCCAGTTGGCTGAAAATGACATTCATGTAGTGTTTTCCCTGTTGATTAAACTCAGGCCCTAAGTTTTTGTGTCACCTGAAGAAAAATATGAAATATCCAATTTGTTTTTTCCTTGCTTAAGGCTTCTGAATGAGTTCAAATAGCCTCTGTTCCTGGCATATGGATCCTGAAAATGTGTTGAAAAGCCTCATCTTTGCCTCTGAAGGTCCAAACCCTTATGTGCGTAAGAAACCAACTCCAAAAGCAATTTTATAACATAACTGACTGAAGTTGGCTTTAGTTGGAGTTTTAGTTTTAACATCTAGCTTCAGAGTGCAAGAACACCGGTTCGATCGAGGCATCTGTATTGCTGTACACTATCTCCCTGAGGAGACTGTGGCTCAAATGTAGGATTTTAGTGTTTCAATGTAACTGGTTATTGCAACTTTGATTCAATGGTAAAAGGCTTTCAAAAAAGCTCACACAAAACAGTGTAAATAACATTCTAGTTAGTTGATGCATGGTTTCACAATGCAAAAGTAGAATGTTTTAACATCTACAACACAAGGCTGTAGCGTCACAACGATGCATCGAAGTAAATTAACTTTCGCTGGAAAGCACATGCACTAACACGACTGGTGTGATTAAGACTCTTGCAACTATTTCATCAATCAACCAGATTATACACTGTAGTAATGTTAAGATTTTGAACACATTGCTCATTTGTTGTTAAAAGGCCCATTTTGAATAAAAAATAAAAATAATCACATCACATCACTTAAGTCCTTATACAGATGATGAGGCATAAACAGTACAAAAAGTATTAACTGAACTATTTACATTGTAATGTCTTTGTTCCATACATAACACAAAATTATACATTTTCTATTATTCCTTACCACATTTTGCTTAATATATATTAGGACTAGCCTGTATATTAGAGAGTCATGATGAACAAATCTTTGACGCTGATCTTATGACATTTCAACAGGGGTGTTCACAAACTACTGTCACTGTGAAGAGAAACAATGGAAGGCTGTTCACAACGCTTCACATAATTGAGAGACTATTTGGTAACAACACAGGTTATAGCATCCGTAGTGTTAACGTCCCTGCTGGTGTACAAGAGTAAGACTGATACTTGTCATAAAAAAATGAGTAACCTACCAGTTCGGTAGGAGCACCGAGGGAACACAGCATAATAAAAAAATAAAAAAAATAAAAAAAAAAAACATTAAATGGTAAAAAGAGTAAAAATAAAGTATGGCATTGAAGTGTTAAATAGATGTTCATGTAGACTAGATTTTGCATCACAAATTCTTTTGATTGCAAAGATGAAAACACCCTGTCATTTACAATTGCTGAATATTGGCTTGCTGTGCAAATAAAGCAATGGAATTTACCGGCTATGCTCTGCCTTTTGGTTTAGGCAGCAGCAGTCTCTTGCATAGTTAAGGAGACACATGCATTGGCATTTTCATGCAATACTGCATTCCACAATCATTCTCAATTCTGTACATTGACAACACAGACAAAAAACAAGCAATATTAACTGCAGTGAAAAAAAATGAAAAGGGTGGAAAATCAATCTATGTAAAAATGTATGTTGTCTTGTATTTTACATTGATACATTGATGAAATCCTACTTCAACAGGTATGCTTTTAGTATCATTGTAAAGATCTATTCCTCATTTTTCATTTGAATTGCTTGTCAGGCCTCTAGTGGAGTTCTCAAAAGTGAGCCTTTCCCAAGTCACCCTATTTTTTTTAACAATTCACACCTCAACCTCTGAAGTCTTATTTATGAGTCTAACAGCCAACTGTGAAATGATTATCTGAGCCCAAGGCCAAGGCAGCCCTGTAATATCCTAGGCTTCAAAGAATTTAGACTACAGTACACTAAAAAGCCGCAGCTGAGCTGGCCACTGTGTGGATCTCAAATTGAAACTCTGCTGAACAATCTCTAATCCAATTAATATGTATGTACAGGATAAGGTAAATAAAACAAAAAAGGCTACATTGTAGTAGCTCTGTCTAGACTTAATCGTTTAAGATGACTAAAACTAAAACTAAAAATTGCATTGGGCTGATGATGCCATGGTCTGTGTTCTACCTGATGTCAATTTAGCTTTTTGCTAAAATATATTTTAATCTGCAGCTTGCAACGATTTTAAAATAATTTTGGGATCTACACAGTCTTTCACTGGGCATGTGACATTTGACAATTGGCTTGCATGTTGTGTATGGCAATAAAAATAAAACTTGTTTGATAAAAATGTCCAATGTAAAAAGTGAAGAGATATCAGATTATAATACATTGGGCCATGTGAATGACCAAAAACAGTTGTAAATTCTGGAAACTGACATCAAAACTGGGATCTAACAAGTAGATTACTGGACAAATGTAATTCTAAAATTCATCTCTTGTAGAAAACAAGTGTTTGCACCAGTTACTAGTACCAGGGCACTTAAAAACAGAATTCCAAACAATCAGAAGTGACAGGCTGTCAAGACTGTTGCTGCACAGTGAAAACCTCTATTACAGAATATTTCCTGCTTTGACTCAAAGTGCCATGCGCTGCATTTATACATGGGGTGACATTAAAATGGCAAGTAGAAAACAGCAGCTTACAGGAATACCACTGAATTTAAACATTTATGTTTAATATGTTATTCTGATGGTATAGGACAGTTTGAATAGAATATTCACTGATTTCATCCATTACCAGAAATGAAACAGAAGAGTTTGTCCCTCTATCAAATTTGTAATTTCATACTGAATTCAAGTGAGTGAATTCAAAGTTCAGACAAACAAACAATCTATGACTCCACAGTATCCCACGCCTTGACAGTGGAGCTTAGAGAGACTGTACAACAGTATGGCGTTAAAGGAATACACCAAGTTTTAGTGATCACTTAACTTACCCGTTAAGTGATCACTACACAGACCAAATCATTTATGTGTCCACAGTAGATCATTCGCACCAGTACTTTTGACACATACTGTCGCTCAACACATGTTGAGTGATCATTGGTGACCATGCTAACAATCTATCATGGAAACATTGATGGTGGATGAGTGTCTATTCTCTCATCACTTAACAGGCAAGTTGACCAACTGGTCAATCTCCCAAAACCTGAGATTCCTTTTAAGGTCAGGTTTGGTTTTCTTGTTTCAAGTTTGGGCAACAGTTGTTCACAAACACCAGCTGGGCTGTTATAAGTAGGGGTGAACAAAAAATGACTTCATGGGGATGTTTACTGTGCTACCAAAGTGAAAAATGATTGTCTTGAACAACATAGACTGAAGCTTTTTGTAGCAAAGGCACAGTTAAGAATCAGACGAAGGTTTTGATATGGTGTATTCTTGTAGCTTGGGCACAAAATATACACGTCCTGGACATTTGGGCTACCAATTTGTTCACCCCCATATGAATAACAATTGTAAATCCTTAAATTGAGTGGCATTTCCTTGGAAAACAATCTGAGTGAACCTGGTAGGTGTTGCACAGAGAAATACTAAGTTCCACAAGTCTATGGGAAATTGGTCTTTCGTCCAAAAGAAACTAGATGATGCTAAAGCTAAAAATAACTGAATTATTTGCTGTAGGATGGACTTTAATGCCATATAACCGTATCCATTCCTAAATTGGGAAAACATATATTATGCTGGTATCTAATGGAAATGTTCACCACCGTATTACTCTCCATTAACAATGTATGATTATTGCACTTGCAGGTGGGGTAATTCTATCATGACAAAGTTCAGATAGCCTAGTTCAAAACTAGGCAAACAAGCATCATGGTGGCTGCAATGACAAAATCCTTCTTCTACCAATGCCTTTATCATTCAACTACAAAACAAAAATGTCATGCAGTGTCTAACAGTTGTAGAAAATTCAGCCTACATATTGTCCATGTTCGGCTACTAACCATTCAAAACAAACAGTTCAAATGTAGATCCATGAATTTAAATGGCTCATTTTAAGTATTCTGTTCAGCCTGAAAAGCAAAAATAGCAAACTACTGTCTTCTCCAATGAGGTACCACAGGTTACAATAAATGCTACCAATATGTTCCTAGTTTGCTTAAAGGATAATTCCAGTATTTTTAAACCTGGGCCCTATTATTACATATTTTGGGGTCTAAATGACTAATGGGTACAAAAAGTTTTGGAATTGGTCCAGTAGATCGCCTCAGCCGGGCTGTAATGGCTGCAATGTAATCCTTTGAGGCAGCTGCACTCGATCAAAGTATGTCCACTAAAAGTGCTTGTTTTTGCCACTGACAGGCTCAGATTGTTATTCAAAGTGTCTGACAACATTACGGAAAGGATCCCTACAGAGATAGACCTCAGATTTCAGAGCAAGACTTCTCCTTGAGCGAGACTTCTGTTTCTGGTTAAACAAAGGTCTCAAAAACAAGTACTTTCAGTGGACGTACTTTGATTGGGTGCAGCTGCCCCAAAGGATTATGTTGCAGCCTGTTTCACGGTTGGCGGCTGAGGCGATCTACTGGACCAATTCCAAAACTTTTTGTACCTATTAGTCATTTAGACCCCAAAATATTTAATAATAGGGCCCAGGTTTAAAAATACCAGAATTATCCTTTAAGTGTGGTCACAGTTCTGAATGTCAGCATTTAAAAAATATGATAATTTAAGAAATATCAGTGCCAGAGGAGCATTGGCCTTTTAACAGCACCAGGTGTGGTAATGGGGCAATTTTTTTTTAATTCCCCCATGAAACATTGAGATGAATGTACCCTTTTAACATGTCAAGTCTAAGGCCCATGACACTACTTTAAGATATGTCTTGAAATCATGTACAGACAACACATAAAAAATTACATCATCACTTTACATTATTAAGTTACTGTTATCATTGTTCTGGGAAGAAAATCTACTTTATATATACAAAGTGCTAACAATAAAACATTCCTACTCAGTGATGCATACAGTAGTAGACTAATATGTTGCCAAAGGCAATGATTTGTTTCCATGACAGTACTGAAAGGCGCTTAAGATAATTTACATCTTGCTCATGGAAAGGAAAATACAGGTATATACTATATACACTTTCTGTGTCTACAGCTATACAGATACATCTATATATATATATATATATATATATATATTTTTTTTTTAAAGGGTTTCATTCCAAAACACTACATATCCATTTTGAGAAAAAGTTACCTAATCTCATTTAATAAAATACAATTGCTTCTATGCTAAATCTACTACTATTTTGTAAACCGAGGTTTTACTATAGCTCACAACTTGAACAGTATTCCATAAGAAAGGCGCACCTTTTTCCAAATTATTATTATTATTTATTAATTAACTTTCAATTCAATTTCAACTCTCAATTTCTGTATACTTTCACCCAATTCTAATCCTTTTTCACATCCTCCATGGCTAACCACTTTCTCTGTATCTCACAACCATTCAGGTATCTCCATTCATGTGTGTCCACTAGATCAGGAATGGTTTAAATGTGATCAATTCTTATTCTTCTTATCTATTAAATTCCTTGATTCTAGATACCAGTTTGCATCACGTTGATTTTTGTAAGAATTTCTCTTTAAAAAATACATATATATTTTTATTACAATTTATAATCGGTATATTGTAGATTACATTTTGGGCCAATGACAAACAGACCTACTCAGCTATTGACTATGAATAACAATGATGACAAATACATGTGATACTTATGTAGTCAATGGTGGTTAGGTTGATAGGCGAGTGCACATTTATATGGCCCGGAGAAAGAAGTGAACATATTCCATACAGCTGTCTACACTATACTGACTACACTACTGTGCTTTGCATTTTCCTCCTTAGCTTTTTGCAAGAGTTCTCACTTATATAGCCCCTATTAACCATTGCATGAGCTTGTATGAAACAAATGTTCCAAAAACAGACTGTAGGATTTATCAATGATCAATTTGATCAATTCAATAAGGTAGAAGGGAAAATTATTGTAAATGCTCAGACACACTTATTTCGGAATGAAACTCTTTATGTATGTTTGTGTGTGTGTGTGTTTATACATGCTGAGCTCCAGTATTTGTACAGTGACTTTTTTGATGTTTTGGTTCTATACACTGGACTTTGAAATGCTGATAGAATAGCAGTGATGATTAAGTACCAACAGTCAGCTTTAATTTGAGTATATTTTCATCTAAATCTGAAGAAAAATAAAAAGTCTATATCTATATCTCAAGAAGACAAAGTATGTATTGTTGGTGTCTAACGTACAAACTGAAAAATTTCTTACCCCATAAAGCTGTGCAAGGTCCTTTTTCCATCATAATGCTTCCCAAGCAAACTACACAGATTCCTGCAACATTATGTTGCAGCTTGGCAGAGGTTTAACAACTCCCTTGTTTGAAAGACAGGTAACTAGATTGCTAGATTTCAAGGGGGAATCTTGCCAGCTTCCCCACTTTTTTAAAGCAATGAGCAAAAATTTGGTGGCCTGCATCCGTAATGCATGTGATATGCTTGTTTTCATGTGCATGCATTATACACCTTATGTGCAACTTTTAATACTCTATTCTTCCTTTGCTCACACACCAAATTCATACCTAATTGTTCTTGAACAATTTTTGACAAGATAATAAAAATGAGTACTAATGTATACCGATGTTTTCCAAATGTTATATACCAGCCAAAATGTTAGACACCCCAAAATATGGCAAATTGTATGATTCAGTACTATAGTACTAATGTATTACAGTACCTTTCATCCATTGTGGGTGAAAATACTCAAACTGAAGTTGACTGTCTATATTCAAACCTCCAAGCCATTATATGAATCTAATGTCAGTGTACAAGGCCATAACACCAAAAAAGTGTCCCTTTCTAAGTACATTTGTTGCTCACTGTAACTTAGGCACAAAGAAAATAGCTGCATTACCTAAAATAATGTAACTACTGTTGATATATCATTGAGGCCTCTGTGTTGTACGTGCAGGAGATTGCATGCTGGATGACAGCTTTCTGGAAGATGCCACCTTTTCAGGAGGCTTTTTCCCATTTGTGGGAGACTTAAGACTTACTTGAGAGGTGGAAGACTTGGACCTGCCTACATGTAATAGAGTGCGACTAAGAGTGCTGGGGGGCTTGGAAGACTGCTTTGTCTCAGATTTTATCTCACCTCCATGAGTCTCTATGGATGCCTGCAAAGAGACAATATCTGGTGTGTCTGCATTATCAGCAGCATTGTCTTTAGCTTGTCCGCATTGCTTGCCTGTCCTCTCTGAGGCCTTCTTAGCAAGCATGGTGCTCTTTCCCAAATCAGCCGACCGGCGGCTTTCCCTTTGTCGGAGGGCACTCTTAAAGAAGGACAACCCCTTGTCCTCAGATTTGCTGCTTCGCCGCAGGTCTCTAGAGGACACACTCGGTGAGCGCAGGCTAGTGACAGAAGAACTGCTGCTGGAGCTCCTCACAGATCTCCATTCAGGCCGGCTGCTTTCTCCACTCTTAGAAAGGGAAAAGCGGGCTACTGAGCTGCCACGGGGATTGTCAACCAGGGGACTAGTGTGCATAGAATCCCTACTGCAGCTCCTCTCTACCAGTCTCTTCCGGCTACTTGTGCAGCTTTTCTCAGTGACAGTGGAATTCTTCCTCGCAGTGGGGGAGGGAGAAGCAGAGGATTGAGGCGTGGAGTGGATGCATTGCTTATGTTGTGGCGTTGCTGCTAGAGCCTGAGATGGCTCCTTCTTTTTAGAGGGAGTCACACTGGGTGTAGAGTTGCTTTTCTTGGCACTAGCACTCTTTTCCTTGGTATTGCTCACCTTTGGGCCTTTCACAGGTGTACTGGAAGACGTCTGAGAAGTGGAGGTCTTATGGGTTGAGGATGAGCACAGACGTTTTTTGGAGGTTCTCTCTTGCTCTGCTTTGTTGGAGCTCTTTGTGGAGCCTATGCTTTCTGCCTTTGAGGCAAATCCTCCAATACTGCTCTTGCGTTTCTGCTCTTTGGAGGGAGTAGCTTGGGAGGGTACTATGTTTTGGTCTATTGCCGTTATCTGGTTGTTGTTTTCAGTTGGGTCATTTTTGGTGATCTTGTCCACTGGAGTGGGAACCTTGCAGTAGGCCATGTCTAGGAATTTTTTATTGTTGTCCTGGTCACTGCAGTTGCTCTCCATCATAGCCAGTGGAGTCCTGCTGCCAAAGTAGCGCTCATGTCTACTGTAGCTGCCAAAACAGGATGTGGAAACTTTGTCATCACAGGCCTCTCCTATCCTCTCTAGGGGAGGTGAGCATCGAGAGTCAAGGGAGAAACGCGAGGGGGAGTTGGATCTCATGTGAAGCTTGGCAGAGAGAGACCAAGAGGGCTTTATCCCAGTGTCGGTGAAGGCCAAAGGACTGGTGATAGAAGACCTGGAGGACAAGCTCTGGCGCTGAATACTTCTCACAAAAGGCCGGGTAGAAAATCCTCCTTGGAACAAAGCAAAGACTTTAGGAAAACTTTTAAATGAAAGCACTTAGAATCAATGTATATTGGGTGAGGCTAGTGTCAGACACAGTTTTCCAGTTAAAAATGCAACTAGGCCTAAATCGTGTTCTCCTCTGGATTACCATTCATATAGATTTTAGATCTCCCGCACACAAGTGAGATGACTGAAATGAGGCCAAACTGTTTGGCTGTCAACAGTACTAGAAAGTGCCTAGAAGAAACCTTGAATTGCAAAGCAATATGGAGCCAAGCATATCATCAGATGAAAGCTAGCCAATTATGTGACATGTACAACAGAACATAACTAAAGTTGCTAGGTCAGAAAAACTTCAGTAAAACTAGGCATAGTCATTTTTGGTTATTTGGGCAAGGTCATTGGCTCAAACCATTTTGGCTACAACCTGAAACCATATTTTAGGATGCTATGGTCTTTTTTTTGATTTGTCAGAAAATCAATATTGAAGACTATCATATCATTTCTCACTCCAAGTTCAAACTCATTTTAATCGGTCATTGCGACTTAAAAAATAAAAAGAAATCACATAGGGAAAACTGCCAGTCAAATCAGGAATATTCCTTTTCAATTTGATTTTCACAGATCATGCTGCAGAAATAAAATAAAATAAAAGTTATCATAGAGCCTACATGATGGCTCACTCATAAATATTCCAACTATGCAATTATCCATTAGTGGGAGCTAATCACTTTGGGATCTTCTTTCTTTTTTTTAAATCAAAATGTCATGTGACAAATAATTTGGCTCATGAATAATTTACAAAGTTCATTGCTGCCAGAGAAAAATAGACTTTGAGATCACTACCACAACACCAAATTACAGTCTGTGTGCCAAGAATGTTTTAAATAAGGGAGTACAAATCTCTTAGTAAGATCATTATGCTAGCTCTCTCTCTGTGCTTAGCTAATTCAGTGTAATTCACTGCTTTTTTACGGCACAATCGTTTGCATTGTTAACCAGCACTGTATGCTCACTCTGTTTTTTTATTGTTTAAAGGAAAAATCCACCCTAAAATATGCTAACTGTTTAAAACAGCTATTGGTGATGCATCTTGTATTTCTGGGTCCATTTTGCTGTTTGGTGTAAATTTTTCATATTCCCATGATTAATTTGCCAAATATAAATGATGTGACATCACGTTGAGAAATTCCAGCACAGCTACATTGGGGTGTCAGTCACTCAGACTCAAATAGCAAGGTCTTCTTTAGACTACCAACAATCATACAGGAAAGAAAGCCATTGTTGAAGAGGAAGAGACACCAATTTCTCCAACGACAGCAGCCTCAATAGTCCACAATACAGCGCAGTGACAAGGCACAAGGCAATTGCTTTGTCTCCACTGGCAACAACAGCACAGTAGTTGTAGTAGTAGTACAGCTATTGCTGTGAAAAAGAGGTTGTAAATTCTTCTTCCTATTCCAGTAATCACAAATATATTTGTTAATGAATGTTCACAGAATAGAAAATATCAAATATCAAGCTAACTTTTCAAACTTTTTACTGGAACAAGTTCATGCCTGTTCTCTGATGATTGTCAAAGGCATTCTGAGAAATGTAGGAAATCAGTAACTGAAGTAGAAGTAGACAAGGTAGGTTGAGGGAAAGTGGGTACAACAAAAGGGTAAATTACAAAACTGTGATGAAGTTCACTCCTGGAATGCATTGAACATCACAAATCGATTATGTATAACAGTGTGACAGTATCTGAGGGTGGAATGTTCTTTTAAATATTAAATAAACATAGGCCTATCTTTTAATCTTCCATGTAAATTTTCATAGTTTCTGGAAAAATTATTGCTCAAACAATATTTGTCGGGTTACCAAACCCAACTAAAACAATTCACATTTTCGTACTGTTGTAACTATAGCTGTTATCATGTTATAGTTGTATTCATGGAAGAAAATCCATGCAGCTTTGACTGTTGGTGACAATGAAGTGCATAGACCCTTTTGTTTTGGCACTCCTGGAAACTCTGGAGCATTGAAAAACAGGATATAAATTAAGATGCTCAGACAGAACAAACATATCCGTTTTAAACCTGGAGTGTCATTCTATCATCTTGAGGTATTATTCATACTCTGTGGCTGCCACAGTTAAATAATGGTTTGCCTACATTCCTAGGCATGATTATGACCATGTATTCTAGACGGATACATAGAGTCTACATTTACATAACCCTCACACAGCAGCACAAGCCACCCTCAATTTGGAATTACATGACATGATCCCTTTTGATTCACCACAAATAACTGCAATTTGAGTACTGCTAAGATTTGTCCACTGCAGAGCAGTTTCAAGAGGAGAGGAGAGGAAAGAGGATAAACAAAGCTTAAAAGGTAGAAGACACCGGATATGAACATGTCGCTCACCATCATCTTCATTACGTTCTCCTGGGAACTCCACTGACTCAGCCAGTGAAGCCAGAGAGGTGCGTCTGGAAGAAGCTCCAGAGGCCAAGCTAGCAGGCCTACTACCAGGCAACCTGTTGATCCAGTGGTCACACAGAGATGAACTGGTGGAACCTGTGCCAAAGACAATAAATCTTCATGTCTCCTTCAACTTTTAAATCTAAAATTCTTCATAGTCAGTAGTTCTCTTCCTCAACAGATGAATCACAAGAAGTCCTGGCTGCTCTGTGCATACGCTCCGAACAGGTGTTCACACTGTGAGCAACTTGGTTGATGGGTCACTCTATTCTGCTTGATTGTAAGCAGTGTGAGAGGCTCTGATTGCATCCATATAGTGGTGTGACTTTTTGAACAGGTTTGAAGGTAAATCATGAATTTTTCACTGCTTTGGTATTGCCTTTCATAACATTATACTGTTTTGATGAGTTAACATGAAGCTGCGATAAAAAGTCTGTGAACCCTTTTGAATGACCTGCATTCCTGTATAAATGGCTCTTAAAATATGGTATGATCTTCATCTAAGTCGTAACAATAGATAAATATGATTTGACAAATAACAAATACAAAAAAATGTATTTTTACTTTTTACTATTTTAAGAGTCATTTATGTAGGAATGCAGGTAATTCAAATGGGTTTATAAACTTTTTCTTGCATCTATAACTAGTTAGCAAGCGCTAATTAGGTAGCATTTATCAAACATAAACAGGAAAAAACTCAATAAAATTACTACAGAGCTTACCATAAATCCCAACAATGGATGTAACCATTCCTCAAGCATAGTTTTTGAGATGTTTAGTATTTTGAGATTGTAGTATTTAAAATAAAAGTTGGTAGAGAATCAGGATGCTCTGAATGGCTGTAATCAACTTCTCATACATTTCGCACGTTCTCACTTGAACTATTGTTCCAGGAACAAAATCACATCAGTGAGGAAACAAGGAAGTGCTGAAATCTGTTGACGATCAAAGTTCAGCCGTGGCCAACTTTTCTCGGCCGACAATTTTGCTGACCGTCTACACATCCAACGAGATTCCCTGGTCACTTAGCTCTATAGGAAATTAATGGACTTCCGATGACTTGCTGATCATGTTACTCGCAGTGTGAAGATACAGTACGTTCTGGGCAATACCAGGAAATGTCCAATGGATAAACAGATGGTCCACCACATGCAGGGTGGTCAAGACCAACTTCTTTTGAATGATCAGTGTTTTTGATCTTTTTAACAAGCTAAATTCAAAACACAAGCAAACAATTTACTAAAAGTCACTTTTTGGCCTACGTGTGTCTGGTAGGTCATCTTTGTAAAATGCAACAGGTATTAGGTTGACCCCAAATCAGACGAAGAAAATAATACTGACCAGCAACAGAACTGTTGGCTGACCAAGAGGGAATAGTGGTCCTCCGCTGGTAGAACAGAATATAGGCTGTCTGTTGACACACGTCATCATCAGCCATTGGCTGAACCTCACTATCATCAAAGCAGTACCACTGTCCATCAACAGAGTTCTTACAGTAAGCTAAGGGTGCAAAGGGGAGAGGGGATGGGGGGAAAAAAGATTAGAAATGGTTAATCAACATTTACACTATACAATTTTTACCCTAATGTTGTTATATCCTGATTATTTCCACATATAACATTCATAATGCTGCAATCATTGCTGTAATAGGATTACCTGTGTAATGGCCTCCGTGCATGTTCCCATGATGGTTGCACACAGCATACAGGTCATACAGGTAGTCATCAGGGTTGCGTCCCAAGCCGTAGGGCCGTCTCCATGGTGACCAATGGGAAGGTAAACTCCAGCTGCTCTGGCTTCTCTTAACCACGTGGGGTGCCATGTCCATGCCCATCAGCGGGAACCTAACCATGTTCTGCATTTTCACCCTCCGGTCTCCCTCCTACATGGGAAGGACACAGATGCAGATCAGGATTCAAAGAACTATACCTTGCCTACTAGAAGCAGAAGAACACACTGGAGTTGGGTCATACGTTTTCCATTTTCAGACAGAATCGGTTTCATAACAAAACAAAACAAAACAACTATTATTTGAGACTTAACCAGGAAATGGTCAAGTTTACTGATGCCTGCAATGTCCAAATTAGAAAGTGTAAACAAATATATTTTGAAAGATTGGATAAAAGGAAAGGATAAAAAAAAAAAAAATTTAATAACAAGGATGAGAGGGCAAATAAAGATGAAGAAAACAAAGGAAAAACAATAAAACAGCGCAGAGCATGAACAAGAATCATTTGAAATAAAAAAAAATAGGCTTGGGTTCGCATTTCCGTTTGAACAGTGCTAACTGAGTTTAGGTGCAGTACCTGTCTGAACCTTTTGAGATGCAGTATAAGCACATCCGGCAGCGTCCACAGGCTGAGCTTGATGCGGCCCTGCTGCAGTTGCTTGCAGTGGGGACAGCGCCAGGCATCGTCTGGGGCCAGCTGGAAAACACACAGCCCAGCAGCCATCAAGGACAAGCTTCCACCGCATTGCTTATAAAATGGGCCTTGCATAGGAGGAGGCCCTGGATTCTTCTTTCTATAATTCACACCACTCCCCACTTCTCTGACCAGAGCCTCTTTAAAAAAAAATGATTTGTTGACAGGCTAGCTAACCACAATGTATATGTGGGCCTTTGCTCAGAAGTTCTATTTTATTCCAAACATAGTATTAGGAGTAGAATATGCAGTAAAGCCACAGTGAATGAAAGGCTATTTCATATTCAGCAAAAGAATAATAAACACACCAGCGGGGAGGAGACAAACGTTATACCGCCTCTCACTTCAAAATATACTGGCAACTATACTAAGGCAAATATAAGATGTATATTCTTATGTTAATCTAGTGACAATGCAGGTTACTGCACTGCAGATTTCTGTGTGTGTGTAATCAAGAGGTTACCTGCTCCTCCTTGGTGTAGAGCTGAAAGCACTGAGCCAGGGTGCAGGCCTGGGGCTGATGGTGTTGTTCTCTGTGCAGATATACACTCTCAGCATCAGGGATGTACTCTTCCTCAGTGAGTCCAAACAGACTGCGGGAAAGGAAGGCACAGTCAGCCATTCATTGAACACTCATCTGAGGATCATATGATCAGTAAGCTCAGGTCTGCCTTGAGGTTTTGCTCAAACTGTAATTTATATCAAACAAAACCAATTCATTAACTTAATGAATGAGCAGAGAGAAGAATTATTACATTTTTCCCCCATTATGAATGAAGAAAGTTG
This sequence comes from Monocentris japonica, assembly GCA_900323365.1. NCBI lineage: Eukaryota > Metazoa > Chordata > Actinopteri > Trachichthyiformes > Monocentridae > Monocentris > Monocentris japonica. The sequence continues at coordinate 1,211 of OOFE01035559.1, read as the reverse complement.
ATGTAAATGTTTTCATAGTAATTTGCTCCTATTTGATATAATTTCTTGTTTGGATATAATAGGATAATACCGATTATAAAGAGTTCTTGATAATTGAGTGGGTCTTGGAATATTGCAGTTCACCAAAGGGTGCTACAGCACTGACAGAGGCTGAGAATCACAGCTTCACAAGCAGTACTTGAACTTCTATGTAATGGGGTTGTGTGTGTAAGAGAATTTATTCAATGCCTTTATTGGCAGGGATTTTCATGCATAGGGAAAGTTTGGATGGCCACCGAAGCCATTTTCCTTTAACGCCAAAGTGGAAAAATGAGGAACCGAAAAACAAAAACAAAAAAAAAAAAACATTACTTTGAATGTTTTGAAACAAGTCTCATATCCAGATATACAGATGCAGACAAGGATATGAGATGGAGCACTGCTGGTTCGTCCTGTTCATGATGGAAAACTTCACACCCCTTGTGATCTTGTCAGGGAAATATAGCTACTGTGAAATATATATGCTGTTGTTTATAGGGCGCCAAATGTTCCCCTGTGAATTTCGTCCACAAAATTCATTTTCGTCACACAAAATCCAAAAACACCTCGTTTGATTTTGTCCACGAAATGTGAATGGGGTGCCACATTACCCCGTCATGCAGCATGAAAACTTTCACTGGCCTAAGTGCATTTTTCAACCCGTAGATGGTGCATAGGTGATGCAGAAAGCTTGGCACACTTAGAAGTGTTTGGCACATTGTGCTGCAAGTGGTAAATACACTCACCGGCCACTTTATTAGGTACACCCGTTCAATTGCTTGTTAACACAAATAGCTCATCAGCCAATCACATGGCCGCAACTCAATGCATTTAGGCATGTAGACGTGGTCAAGACAACTTGCTGAAGTTCAAACCGAGCATCAGAATGGGGAAGAAAGGGGATTTAAGTGACTTTGAACGTGGCATGGTTGTTGGTGCCAGACGGGCTTGTCTGAGTATTTCAGAAACTGCTGATCTACTGGGATTTTCACGCACAACCATCTCTAGGGTTTACAGAGAATGGTCCAAAAAGAGAAAATATCCAGTGAGCGGCAGTTGTGTGGACGAAAATGCCTTGTTGATGTCAGAGGTCAGAGGAGAATGGGCAGACTGGTTCGAGATGATAGAAAGGCAACAGTAACTCAAATAACCACTTGTTACAACCAAGGTATGCAGAATACCATCTCTGAACG
>OOFE01035556.1:0-13417 GCA_900323365.1 Monocentris japonica | reverse complement strand
TGAGATTCAAGCATTTCCCACTTGATTCTTACAGACTGCAGTAAATGAAAATGCTGAACTCGACAAAACCCATAATGTCCCATTCCATTACAAAATCATTCCCCATTTCCTTTTACTTAATCTCTCTCTCTCTCTCTCTCTCTCTCTCTCTCTCTCTCTCTCTCTCTCTCCCTGTATTTTTGTGAAAACTCTCTCTACCCCAGGTCACTCCATGTGGATGGTCCCCCTCACATTCCTACTCTGACTAGCAGCTATATCCGTGGCACCTCCTCTATCTCTCTGCTTCCCTGGACTGTAGGCCAGAGTCTGCAGACGGCTGTGCAGCACTGGCCTGACCGTGAGGCTGTGGTCTTCCTACAGGACGGCATTCGGAAAACCTTTGCCCAGTTTCAGCAAGATGTATGTAAAACGTTTTGGAAAATGGAACATGCATATCGTTTTGGGCATGGAAATTTGTTGATAATATTTTTTTCCAACCAGTGAAATGTTTAATGCCAAGCTTGACTGCTTGCTGATCTACATTCCTTTGAGGAATAAAAGCCTATATTAAAACCTATAATAATATTGGTCCGATGTGATGCCTGTAACCAGCAATTTAACGTGGAAAAACATTTGCAACCTAGAATCTGACACATTGGTCATGAAAATTGCACTATGGACTATGAACCTAGTTAGATATTAACTGAGAAACATAAGTGAATGGAGGTAAATCATTTGTATTTCCCACTGTGATAACCTTTCCTGGATTTTGGTATGCCACTAACCATGATTTATGCTCAGTAGGTGATGGAAGATTATCTAATATTTTGGTGACATTCATATTGGTGCAGGTTGACAAGGCAGCTGCAGGTCTCTTAGCTCTGGGCCTGAAGACAGGTGACAGACTGGGAGTTTGGGGTCCCAACACATATGAATGGATCCTTTTCCAGTTTGCGTCAGCAAAAGCTGGAATCATACTGGTTAGTTCAAGAGCTTTTTATCTTTTGGTTTGGTGTAGATGTTTAAAAAGAGATGATTTATATAAAATAGTGTGCCTGTGTGTGTTGTGGTTAAAGAAACTGTCCTTCAACACGGTGATCTGGGCTCAAACCCCCATGTCAGCAAATATCCTGCTCAAGTGTTATTGAGTAAGACACTGAATCCCAGGAAGTCCAGGGGTACTGTGAACATTATCTGTGTACCTCTGTGTATTCTCATCTGTTATCCAAACCATTGCTATGCCTGCAGGTGTCAGTGAACCCATCTTATCAGCTGAATGAACTGGAGATTACTCTAAGGAAGGTATGTGTTGCTTGAGTTGTGTCAGAGGGCATTAGTCTATTTGCAGAAGAATATGTCATTGATTCCAACACCAGTTGTCCAGGCAGAACTTGTTTTAGTTTAGTAAAACGAGTTCTGCCTAGACAACTGGTTCTCACAGCAAACAATCCCCATTACTACACATAAGCATTTAAGAATTTAGGCTTAGCCTTCAATCCATGCACCTTAAATTCAAGATTATTGATTTGATGTGCACAGGTCCAGTGTAATGCAGTGGTCTGCCCTGCCCGCTTTAAAACCCAGAGGTTCTGTGAGATGCTGAGGACGATCTGTCCAGACATAGACACAGCAACATTAGGCATGGTCAAAAGCTCCAGGTATGGTAGAAATATGTGTAAATGTCATATTTCTGAAATATGTTGTTTCTTTAATATAATAATGGGACTAGCGGATAAACCCTGCACAAAGGACGCAATGTCTAATTGGATGAATGGATTGTTGGATGCAATATAAAAGATCCTATCTTGGGTCCGCCAGGCTGCCAGACCTGCGCATGGTGATCGTAATAGATAGCAGAGAGCCAGGGATGCTCCATGTAGAGGATGTGATGCAAGCAGGGGAGAGTCAGCACCACAAAGAGCTAATGGAGCTGCAGAGCAAGCTGTCCTTCGATGACCCCATCAACATTCAATTCACATCAGTAACCTTCAATGTCCCATCGCACTGGCACACATATATTTTATTGCTTAGGCTGACATTGTCATGCAACTTAGATCTGAGGGAGATCCAGATCGGGTTGTTTGTTTGTCTGTCACTTGCTTCAGGGAACCACAGGGAGTCCAAAAGGAGCCACTCTTTCCCACCACAACATCGTTAATAATGCCTATTTCGGGGGTCTCCGAATGGGTTATCAATGGAGAGTAAGTGCATATTGACTTTATATATGAAGAACATGCAAAGACAACAAAATGTACATAATGTTATTTTCTGCATCCCCATCAGCCTCAGGTGCGACTTTGTGTCCCTGTGCCCATGTACCACTGCTTTGGCTCTGTGCTCGCAGGAATGTGTATGGCAGTGCATGGCATCACACTGGTCTTCCCCTCCACTGCCTATGATGGCCATGCCAACCTGGAGGCCATTCAGAATGAAAAGTATCACATGCTTTGTCACCTCTCAAATGTCTTTCAGACGATTTGAATATACAGGATTATGTCATTCACATCTTTTTCTCCAAGGTGCAATGTCCTGTATGGCACTCCCACAATGTTCATCGACATGCTTAACCACCCAGAGCTCCACAAGTATGACTTATCATCGGCTGAAGCTGGTAAGAGATTTGAAGGTTGAGACGTGATTGGTGTTTTATTGAACGCTGGTACAAATGTTAAGCCAATATTTAGGGGATCCTGTGTGATGCTGTGCTTTAGCCCTGATGGGAGGCTCTCCATGCCCTCCCGAAATCCTGAGAAAAGCGAGAACTGACATGAACATTAAAGAGATGACAGTAAGCAGTTATCAGTCCCACACCTTTTGTGTTCATTCTTCAACTTCTGCTATTAACATGAGAGAGGATTCTGTGAATTATGAGAACAAGCATGCATCGTGCACACACTCATTGTACAACAGATAGGATATGGAACCACAGAGAACAGCCCTATCACATTCATGGGCTTCCCACGAGACAACGAGGAGCTGAAGATGAATACTGTCGGATCTATCATGAATCACACCGAGGTATGACTTGTTTTCGCTCTTACCAACCTTTATCCACACGTCACCATCATATCAATACTGAGTTATCACCATGCGTCTTGACGATAGGCTAAAGTGGTGAACCCCTCTACTGGGGAGACTGTCCCTCTGGGGGTCTCAGGAGAGCTGCTGATCAGAGGCTATTGTGTGATGCTGGGGTACTGGGGCGAAGCTGAGAAGACTGCAGAGGTCATCTCCAAAGCTGGCTGGTACAGTACTGGGTAAGATGCATATTGCGTCATAGATGAAAACTGACCAGAAAGATGCTGCAGAGAAAAATGCTGTTTGTATACAAAGAATGTACACTTGTGAGAAAAAGTTTGTGAGCGGAGCTGAATGTGAGTTCCCTTCAGGTGGGAAATGAGAGTGTTATTTACCTCTACACAGTGACATCGCCAGTCTGGACAGTTTGGGATACTGCCGCATTGAAGGACGCATAAAGGACATGATCATCCGAGGAGGGGAGAACATCTACCCTGCTGAGATAGAGCAGTTTTTCCACACCCATCCCAAAATACAGGAGGTCCAGGTGAGACTCAGGACCACTAGAGGGCAGCAAAGAATCTGATCTGAATCTGAAGGTCTCTCCTCTCCGTACAGCGGATGGAAAAGACCAGCCTTGAGACCATAGTTAGTGTCTATTCCAGTGTGGCAATTACAACTTCATCAGTGTATAAAAAATACAATTTATGAGGCTATATTTCATATAAACTATTAACGATTTCACTTTAATCATTTGTCACGGTAAATTTAGATTTACATTCTGGCTGTTCTGTTTCTCTGCCTCGGCCTCCCAGGTGATTGGAGTGAAAGATGAGAGGCTGGGAGAGCAGGTGTGTGCCTGTATCAAACTGAAAAATGGCCACACCTCCAGTGTTGAGGAGATAAGAGCTTTCTGCAAAGGCCAGGTGAGAGACGCTAACAGATTATAATGCTGTGGGGTTACATCGCCAAACTGCTGTATCTGAACTAATAAAACATTGTTTTTTTTTCTAGATTTCTCACTTCAAGACCCCGCATTATGTCATGTTCGTAGATGGATATCCCCTGACTGCCTCTGGAAAGGTAGGATACCTCTGCTCCAACACCACTTTATCTCAGTAAACTCAGCGACCCTAAATGCTCTAACCTGTCATTTACTCTTTCTTCTAGATTCAGAAGAACAAATTGCGGGAGGCAGTGGAGAAGAAACTGGGACTTTAATTTTTTGGAGGCTGATAGGCTTTCTGTGTGTGTGTGTGTGCGCGCAGCCAAAGTCATGAGTCCAGATGGGAAGAGGGATACACTGGGTACCAAGAGCTGAATAGGGACTGTATTGCTGAATTAAAAATAGAAGTACCAATGGAAAAATAAAGAATAAATACTACAACCCAATCCAAAAACCCAAAATAAACCCTTAATACAAGGTAGAAAGATTTGATTGCAAAAAAACCCAAACACAAATATATCTCACCATACACATGGGTATGGTGAGATATATGGATATATGGAGATATATGACTATGGGTAAATTTAAAAATAATCAAATGACAGAAATAAAAAAATGAATAAATAAAATCTGACATAAATGAAGCCTATTTATTTATTTCTCAATTTATTTATTTCTGTATGTACTTATATTCCTTGTCCATATGATAACGAGGGGAGTGTCAGTCAAAGTGACATCAGAGTGCATAGATCTCTTGTACTTGCCTTGCTCCCCCAGTTTCCGATCTTTTTTAGAGGAAATTGAGCATATAATACAACTGTAATAATTTAAAGGGAATTAGTGCAGGTGCGAAAATAGTGAACCTCCTCTTGCATTAGTGAAGTCAAGTAGGTTAGTAGAATCAGGTGGGTAAATAATTGGGTATGAAGTTAACCAATCAAAGGTCAGATCATTGGGGAGGGGATTGTGTGTCACTTCCATAAATACAGGTGAGAAACGTGGTCAGTTTGGTGTTCACAAACTCTCATTATTTTCTCAAAGGTTTATATAATAAAAAAAGAAAATCACACCCGTTGGGTGTACAGTGCACTTTTGTGATCTTGAATTACTTGAAGCACGTAATACACAATACATGTATGTATGTCCTCTCAATCTTTATTTACTTAAACAAATTTGACAAACAATTTCACATCATAACATATCATATTGACCCTTGTACAATAATAAAACTTATTTCAACACATGCCATACAGAATGAAATAAATAGGACCTTAATGCCAAACGTCTGTATGTACAAATGTGGTAGGCAAGTTACAATCCTTACAAACCTATATACACTGGCTGCAGAACATACTTTAACAACAGGCTCATGTAGCGCTCAAAATGACTTCCCATATTATGAAATAACCCTGAATATTGGACTAAAAGCTCCAATTTATGCTTCCAAAATCTCGAAAGGGTGACAAAGTTTGAGGAATTAAAGATCTGTGACAAGGAGCAATGTGAGAGCCAAATGGATTCAGACACAACTCTAGGATGTAAAATAAATGCAAATTAAATCGACAAAAAAAACAAAACAAGAGGCACATCAAACCAAGATGAGGTTCACACAATAACAGACAGTTAATCAACAAACCTGTGTGACGCGATGGCCACGATGCACCGTAAACTCACATACTTAAGCTGAAGCTGACAGTCTCTCCGAAAAGGATCTCTGGATCGCTTGGTTTATTAAATGTTCTTTTGTGTGGGTTGGAGGTTAATAGAGCCAAATTTTCCTACTCATGCTACTAATCAACAGCCGATAGTTGTTACAGAACAGAATGAGGTAAGTGAGTCTGTCATAAAATTGACAAAAAGCCCCCAACTATGTTTAACATTTAAAAGGCAAAACCGTTCCCCAAAACCTCAATGGACATCTATAGAGGAGAAGACTTGACTAAAAACCTGTGAGGACCAGCTTGTTTGAGTGCAGGTTAATCATTAATGCATGAGAAGACAGAACCAGCTGATATTTTAAGTTTCAACATGGAGGCTCCTAGCTTACTTAATTACAGCCAGGAGCCAGTAACAGGAGGAACGACTGTACTATGGCTACATGGCTTTGAACGGTCAACATTCACTTCAGTCATTCTTGCGGATCTGGGGTAGATCCTTAGCTCTCAAACCCCACATTACATATAGACACGTGCAAGAAAACAAGCAAACAAGAAATATTGCATCTTCAAGCGTACAGTGAGATAAGTTAGTTACTTTGAACATATCCCTTTTTAAATACAATACATTCTAAATAGAAATTAGCAACTGTGCAAGTAAAGTGAAAGTATAAGGGAAAAGAAGGTTAAGAGAAAGCTGTGGTCAATTCAGGACCTTTTGTCAGGTGTAGTAGTTTTCAGTTGAACAGTGGAACTAAAGATATAATTGTACCACTTCAGAGCAGAGGTCTAGAGAGCAACACATTCGCATTGACATTCACACAAGCAGAGTACAGCACAGCTTAGGCACATGCCTGTGTGTGGTAGGAACACACACAGATGCATTTAGAGCTGCAAAAAATGGAGGCATGTTAATTGTGCAGTCAAGACTCTCCCACACACCAAATTCAAAAGCGCATACTCTCAAACTTTTCCTTTCTCACGCACGCACGCACGCACACGCACACGCACACACACACACAATGTAATGGTCTTTCAAGTGTCCTCTCTGTTCCTTATTTCTGTTTGGTGGATAGGAGCTTCTGCAGAGGTTTGCATGGGCTAGGATGCCTCACACACTGAGAGGCAGCATGCCTGGTGGAGACACTGCTCTGGACGATGCCATGGAGGTCAAGGAACTGGGGTCCAGTCCATTCACAGTCCTGCAGGACCCCACGGACATGCACAGGATAAGAAAACACACGCACGTGCACACATACACAGGGTACAAACACAGAAATATGTTTGAGTTGTAGTATGCCATGTTATGCACAACTTCTGTGTTGGTCACGCCAAGTACCGCAAGAAGACAAGAAGCAAGGGGAGAACAAAGTGTGCCAGAAACTCACGTTTTGTCGAAGTAGGTGGTATGTAGCGAGTGGGAGAACTTGGTGGCACTGCTGTTAAGGAGTGTGCCATTGGCTGTGGAGTAATTTTTTCTTGCTGCCTGGTCCTTGGCAAAGTTCCTACAAGCAGCTAGTTTGGACTCCAAAGCCTAGTGACAAATCAGGAAACACATCCTATATTTACACTCGTCATCAACATTTTTCTATTTGTCCAGTCGTCAAAGCAGCTTGTGACAGTTTACTTCATAAGTCTTCATACAGAACACACAACAACACCATGCGAAAAAGGTAAGTAAATGTATTCAATTTTATAGGTCTAATGCCTACCCCGACTTTCCTCAGGAGGTCACCGACAATGTTAAGAGCAGAGATTCTAGCAGAGGGAGTGAGGGAAGAGCTGCCACAGCCATTGGTCAATGCTAGAGCAGACAAACCAACATTAATACACATATCAGAAACGGATCCATCTCCAATTTGAGATGAAATAAGTCGATCCTGACCTTTCGTGCTGATGAAGGGGTGCTCTATGCTCTTCCCTACAGGTGTGGCTGGGAGGGATAAAGAGGCCTGTACTGCGGAGTCCATCTTGTCAATGTCTAAGGTGGGCGAGCTGGGCGCCGACATCCTGTCTGTGGTCCTCTCCCGTACTGCCAGCTCCTGCCTCAAGTCTGCAGAGGACACATGAGAGAACACATGAGAAACCACTCCACCAAGCTTTACACTGAATAAATATGCACTCTACAATGGCAGAAGTGGGCTTGTGTGCCTTGAGTCTCTATCCATACCTCGTGCTTCGTCCTTCAGCCGCTGCACAGATACCAGAAGAGACTCTTTCTCATCCAGCTCACTCTCCAGGAAGGCATTTCTCTCAATGGCCTGGTTCAAACGTCCTTCAAAGTCCTCCAGAGACACTATTGTTGCCCTGCATGTAGAGGGTGAGGAGCACAGCTGTCAACATCCCAACATCCCCCCCACAGCTGAAAAAATGCCCCACAAAACAATCTAAAGACAATAAAATACATCCTGTGTCTCAGACTGCTGTACCAAAAGCATTTTATAAATCTGAGAATGCATAAGTGTCCTTTCCAAATGGCTAAATGAAAATGGATGTGCTCCTGACTACTGTGTGCTAAGAGACATGCAGCGAGCCAAATGTAATATGTTCCCCTGTTCGGTCTGACCTCTTGGCTCTCTCCAGATCGTCGTTGGCCTGCTCCAGCTCCCGGACGTATTTATGGAGCTGCTCCTTGATGCTGCGTGTCTGGCCCAGGTCATCCTCTAGCACAGAGATCTGCTTATAACTCTGGGCATACTGTTGCTCCAGCTTCTCCTGATAGGGATGGATACAGCGAAGGAGAGAGAAGGGCCGGGGGATGAGCAAGTGTAGGAAAACAAGGACAACGACAAGAGACCACATCTCCCAGTTTATCATCCTTTTGCCAAAGCATGCTGTGTTAAAGTGCAATTTTCAACTTTATGTACTATACAACGGTGATTAATGACAGCAGGGGAAGCTTTCTGAATCATAAGACATTGCTAGTCAAGACAGTCTTCCACATCATTTCATTTTCAAAGAGCATCCTCCATCACTGGCCTCCTTTGTTCCCTGGGGAGGCCCAGTGGCTCATTTGCACTGGGGTAGATCAGAGTGAGGTCAGTGGCTGGGTTGCATGCCTGCAGCACAAAGATGGGAGAGCATGACTCATGGTCTCTCCAGGGCCGTTTACACACTCCATTTACAGCATTAGCTGCCACATGCACACTCACGTTTCCGCCATGTGAAAATCACAAAGCTTTTCTGTCCAGAGCAGGCTGCAGTGAGTGCTTGAACGCAGATGGATGGATAAGATCACCATAACAGCTGGTTGAAAATTTCAGCCTAATATTGAGGCCTACTGTAATTTAGTTCTTGGCTTGCATCAGGAGAGAAATGTCCTTGCAGTCTTCTATTTTCTCTCTCTTGATCCTGACATCCTATTACGTAGTATTTGAGGATTACCTAAGGACATGACTTATTAACACCTAACATGCTAAAGAACATTGGACTTTGTCTGCAGGCTCCAACAGGGATGATGCGATGTAACTAAGTTACCACAAATTACTCTATAAAAAGCCTAGCCCATAGACCCTGAACAACCTAGAGTGCGCGTCAGCCTGGTTACCTTAAGGTTGTCCACCTCACTCTTCAGTCTGTGGTTCTCAGCTTGCAGGTCTCTGAGGCGGTGTTCAGCCTGGCCAAGTTGCGCCTCCAACTCAGCCTCCAGCTCCCGGCTCCCTTCCTGGAACTCTTGCAGCTCCTCCTGGGCATCATGGTAGCTGGACAGTGCGCACACACAGACACACGCGTGCACAGAGAGTGGAGAGGGACATAAACAATCATGGTCACATAGCAGCTGCCCTGTTAACTGTCCATTCATTTCTGTGGAGCTGACTGGCTGAATGACCTCAGACTAAACTGCAGTGAGCTCTAGAACGGTGGCTGGCTTTTGTCTTGTAAAACGAGTCAGGATCATGCATGTTCTGGCAGCTTTACCTCCATGGTCAGAAATAAATCAGGCAGAATACATTAGCCAGAATCAAAAGCCTGTCAGATATTTGTAGACGTTTAGCCTTCAATCCGGTGTCCTTCAAACACAAAATAGTGTGTGGGTCAGCATGTCGAGTTAAGCAGTCTGAATATAGCTCTAAAGAGACAGCTGAACAGAGTGTAGCAGGCTAGGTAGCTCAGCAGCAGCTCACGAAAACAAGCCTCCTGTCATGTGTCCTCTGTTGTGGAAAGGGTTAAAGGTCAGGGGTGAACAGAACACAAGGGGGTCCGGAACCAGGATGGGGATATGAGCTAAGAAACAGGATGCATCCACGCACTGCTCAGGGCTGACCCCTGCAACAGAGAGCCTTCCGGTGAAAAACAGACATGATAACTTCTTACCCAGGATCACTGTATATGTTTAGGTCTATTTGAGTAAAGGTCTCAAACTGGAATATTGAGGGGAAGACTGAGACGCTTGCTGCTATCAGGGAATTCAGCAAATCCAAAAATACCTGGTTTATTACACACATGATGACCTGATGGCTCACACTGTTCTGAGATCAGATGACTGGTTATGCTGGCCTCACAGTGGCGAGTAGTGGAATCCGTGAATCAGTTGTTGTGCCTGGTCATTCCTTACATGCCAGCCCCACAGAGGCTGCTTCATCAGCACGCTGGGCCACATAACTCTCCTGTTCAACAGTACACACTTCCCACACTCTCCCACCACATCAACTCTTCATCATTTTAAGTAAGTAGCAGAGACACATACTTGTGAAATCCAAGCACATTAAATGTGTGGAAATGAGAAATGCGTGAAACAGTCTTTTAAAGAACTGAATATATATCACAAGATTAGGTCTGTTAGCAATGATCAGACTATGATATCCACTTAATTACCACATTAAACTACGAAAAGAAATCAACTAAAAAACGTCCCTAGTAAAGATAGCTTTCAATAGGTCACCAACAAATACTACATGCTACCACTGTGAATGGTGAGAACGTAAGCACCAAAACACGTGTGAGGTAAACCACGGCTAACTACAGCCTTGGAGTTATTTTTTCCATGGGTTGATGTTTTTTCCCCTCATGTACCCACAGCAGGAAATTCTTTGAAAATCTCCAGGATTTTAACCCCCTCTGTGCTGTTTTTCACTTCCTCTGAGAGATGTACAGACCCCAGCTCCACCAATACAAGACGTTGTTCAACTAACAAAGATTAACTTGACACTAATTTGTAATGTTACTACCAGTCCCAGCTGTATTCTTTCTTTTAGATGTCAAAAGCATAGTCATTTCCTCCTGAGCAACTCACAGCTGTTTGTCTGTGGGGACTGATTTCAAAACGCTAGGCCGATCCTTTACCTCATATGGCCAAACACAGACAAACAAACATTATACTGAAACTTCAAACTGAGACTCAACCCAAAAATGTCCAAAGCATTTGGTTGAAAAAAAATGAGGGAATTAGTGTGTATTCACATCTAGGAACCATACTAAAAAACAGTTTCAGCTGCATTGTGTCTGGCTATTACATAAGAGTTAGGGAGGACAGCTTTTTCTGGCCTGGGATCACCTGTGAAGTCCATGGGAGCAGGGAGAGGTGTGGCTTTGGCTTTGACATACTAGGCAAGGCAGGTCTATCTGTAACACCTTGTTGGAAATGATATCTGGGAAAGTGACACCATATTTAACAAAAAATCCAGGTCAATGATTCGAATGCTCCCTGAGCAAAAAAGTAAAAGGGACAATGCAAGAGAGAACACATAACAAACTCTAGGACACGCCCTTGACGTCATAACCTCATTTGCAGGAATGAGCATAATGATCAAACAGAAAAGCTCTATGTAATAAGCTGAGAACATAATTTTCATAGAATATTTAGCCCATAGCAATATGTACGTCAAGTCAATATGTATGTCATAACTAAGCTTAACAAAGCTTAGTTATGCTCAGCCTTGGATGAAGAAGTTATGCTATATACCTCATACAATACAATATCCTGTCACATGTGAAATCAATCACATGGCCTACCTTGTCTTATATTTGAGGGCTAAAGACTTCCAGTAATCAATTTCCTCATCCTTTGAAGAAAATTTAGGAATCATCTCTGTGTCCATGGCAGGGCAGCCTGAGGAAGAAAAAAAGACAGATTTATTAGCATTATTACCACTTCCAATTGCTGACTAAAGCAAATATAACAAAGATTAAATGGTAGTACTCAAATGGCTAAAAACAGGTTAAGCATTTAAAAGTCAAACTCAAGATTATCAACCAGGTAGTTAACTATTGGCTTATGGAATCAGGCACTAAGCATTCCCCTCTTGTTCTAGGTCAGACCAACCTGACACATAAAGATAAAAAATGGCCACTGAGGTGGCGAGATGTCCAGGCCTGGCACTATTTTATCCTTCATTGGATGGCCTAGCAGTGCAGATCTTCCTTTGATTGACCCAAGAGTGGAAAATAAAGCCAAATCGGACTGGCCATGTCATGATGTAGCTTTGAGACCATGTCATCCTCAATTACTCATGAATCACTGACTGCAGCCTCATCCGTTGATGAGAAAGTCACCCTCCCCTTCAGCAATCAGGACCTGATACACTGACTGAGCCTTTCTCAACAGCCTCAATGATATGGGCCCTGTGTCCTGCTAACCATTAAAACAGAACCTCCTCCCAATTACATTTCTAACCTCCTTACAGCCTAACTCATGCTGCCAGCTGTTCATTTAGTGTGTCTGATACCAGCTACATAGATCGAAGTCGTCTGTTGTGGTTCTGAAGTCTTCATCTTCCTTCCTGGTCGGAAATTCAACCACTTCACTCGGTGATTGTTCCTCTCTTCTGGCTATTAAACTCTGCTTTAATCTGTGCTCCATGCAAGCAGGCAGGCCAGATTTTGGGAGATAATTTAACACATCTGGATGGGGCTGCTGTGTGTGTTCTGTGTGGGGCATACAGCAGCTCTCCCAGCACTCCCATTCCTGTCCCTCCAGGAATATTCATAATCTGTCCACAGTTTAGAGGGATTTCCAGCACACATTTCAGGCAACCAGTGGACATGGCACTGAATACCTCTTGGCTGGACTGAAAGCCAAACAAACTACACTAACCATTTATTGGCAATTTCTCATAATTCCTTAGAGTTGGGCCTAGACTTTTTGATAACAAGCCAAACATGATGATCGAACATCTAAGCTATGGCAAGATTTGTGTTGAGTTGAAAAAGTAAAATAGATTGCAGAAAGAAATGTGGTTGGTTAAAAATATCTAGGTAAAAATGCCTTTAAACAAATTAGACAGTTTAGAAGTATATAGTGCAGCCTTGTTTGACTAGACTAGCCTGATTTGGGCTGAGATATAAACCGATCAGCCATAACATTAAAACCATTTGGCAGTGGACAGGGGTCAGCTTGGGCACTCTGACCGGTCTGCGGCTATGCAGCCCCATACACAGCAAGCTGTGATGCACTGTGTGTTCTGACACCTTTCTATCATAGCCAGCATTAAGTTTTTCAGCAATTTGTGCTACAGTAGCTTTTCTGTGGGATCGGACCAGACGGGCTAGCCCTCGCTCCCCACGTGCATCAATGAGCCTTGGGCGCTCATGACCCTGTCGCCAGTTCACCAGTTGTCCTTCCTTGGACCACTTTTGGTAGGTACTAACCACTGCATACCGGGAACACCCCACAAGACCTGTCGTTTTGGAGATGCTCTGACCCAGTCGTCTAGCCATCACAATTTAGCCCTTGTCAAAGTCGCTCAGATCCTACGCTTGCCCATTTTTCCTGCTTCCAACACATCAACTTCAAGAACTGACTGTTCACTTGCTTCCCAATATATCCCACCCCTTGACAGGTGCCATTGTAACGACATAATCGATGTTATTCACTTCACCT
>OOFE01035554.1:39766-71293 GCA_900323365.1 Monocentris japonica | reverse complement strand
CCCCCCATCGCACCAAACCACCTCTCACCCCCCTACCCACACTCCTCATCCCCACTTTAACTACACTCATCAGAATCCACAATCCAACTGCCAATCATCCAGCATCATCCCACGGTGTCGTGTCTACAGTGTGTGCGTGTGCGCACCTGCCACTCCTCTCTCTCCTCTCCTCTCCCACCTCCTCCCTCCTCTCTCCCTTTCCCGTCCTCTGCTTCCAGTTGTCTGTGTGCAGCCGCAGCATCGCATGGAATGCCTCTTTGGACGTCCACAGTCCCGCAGCCAGCCTCTGCCCACTAGCCAACATCCTGACCATCCTGCCTTCCATAATCCTCACCAGCTGCCGAGGAGAACTTTTTTCATGAAAGCTCAGAGAGAAAACACTTTCTTTTCCTAGCTCAGACAACCAACATGTAGACATGTGCTGTATGTGTTTCATTGCTGTTAAACAATAATTTGCAGTTGCATTTCACAGCCTGCATTCAACATACAGCCACACTGAGATACACTGAGTACTCTTGGTCTTGGGGTATTATATCTATATGACCCGCGTCCTGATTCTTCCTTGTACTGTCTATTGTATCAGTGTTTCACTGATAATGGACCTTCCCACTTTGGGATCAATAAATTAGTAGTACTATTTCTACTATTACCACTATCAGACAACATACCCTCCTCCAGGGTGTAGCGTGCAAGGCGACAGAAACACTGGTGTTATGTAAGAATCCCACCTGAGAAGTTTGCAGTTGCATCCTTGGTAACAATCACTATAGCACCAGTGAAAGGACAGGATTGCATAACAGCTAATTCAAAGCCTTCCAGATACTCTAGATGTATAACATGTAAACACACATTCGAACAGTTTCACACTGGACTTATATAATAAGTATATATTCAAACATTTTCAGCAATATAGACAAAGCCATATAGACACTGCTCACTCTAATATATAATGGCAAGTGACGGAAGAACCTAAAGTTTGTACCATGAATCTAATCTTTATAATAGAGACAATATACAAACTAGTATTTTTTTAATGTCTGAGGGTGATGAGGTTACAGTGATAAGGCACACACACACACACATGGTTGCTATTTTGTTGTGAAGTGAGAATGGAATTAAGAATGTTTCGTTATTTTGTTTCAAAAATTGTGTTCAGTTAAATGCAACAAAGTGGAGTATTCCCTCAACAGTTCATTTCAGATGTGCAAAATGAAAGACTGCAGCTTTGAAGAAAGCTACCTTTTAACACTTGCTGTCAGATCAGAGATCGACAGGAATGAAGCTGCAGGTATAGTTGATGTAGCCTTTCAAGCGTTTGTACAGATGACATGCTGGACCTGTACATGTAAAATATGTTTCACTATAAAACAAATAATCAAGAGTTGGTGAACTGAATCTCTCTGTTCTGGTATATGCGAAGGTGGTTACCGTGTGCGGTTCATCAAGATGCGAGTGTCCAACCTCCGGTCCTCTTGTCTGACTTACGGCCAGCTGAAGGCCTTGGCCACCTGCATGCCTGCACTCCACCACTGGTTTCACAGAGATGACGAGCATTTTGAGCAAATGTGGCACCTGGAAATGCTCTATGTACGCCATCTCAGCACAACTTCCCACAATCACCCACAAGTCCATGTAGGATTCCAGATGCCAATCATTCAGGTGGATCAACTAAGGAACTTAATCCCAACCTCAGCAGTAGCAGCTGGAACCGAGAGGCGGGGACATTACCAACCAACTAAGGAATTCCTTTGGTTGCGTTCAATCCACCCAGAGCAGATAGACATAAAGGCCCTGGCCAACCAAGGGAACCACTTCAACCTCATGGAGTTTGAGGGGAGGCAGTTTGTGAGAGTCATTTCCTCTATGTGTTCCTTTGAAAGTAAGATCCACGACTATTGTAGAGTGTCTGACTACAATCTAGAAGGTCAGAGGATCCTGTCAGTGATCATGTACTACCAAAGACAGTAGTGAGGAGACAAGTCTGCAGTAAGGAGAAGAGGCTTCTTATATTGTTAGTAAGTAGACTTTGCCTGGGCATTTCTATTCTTGCCTCTAAAATAAAAGCATAAACTTTATGAATCTGTGAACTGGTCATGTTTACATTTACAAGCAGTCAAGATAAGGATACATTAAATCCATGATGATGCATAGTGACAGAAAGGGTAGTCCTAGCCCGAGCCACAATCCAACAAATAACAATATTTCTAATGGAGTTGGGAAAACAATGCTCACAAAAGACCAAAAAGAAGGTTTTCAAATTGTGTAGGGATATTTGGACTCCAGAAGATAATAAAAACATAAATCCCACACAAGCACACGGATACAATATCAGCATGGGAATACTCAAATGCTATTACGTCAAGCATAAAATACCAAAAACACCACTCTTGCACATAACATAAAAAGCCACAGATAAACATTGGCAAGTTGGCCGCTACTTCCTTTATAGCTAATGAAGGAACGTGACGTCAAGTCTGGTCTGCAGACCACAACTTGACTTCTGTTTTGCTTTCCTGGCCTTCTTGTACAGTAGATGAGCTGTAGGAGGCAGATGCTCTAAGCCGAAATGTTAAAACAAAACAAACTTTTACATCACCTCCATTTCATCTCCATTTGTAATAGCTCTCCTTCAAGGTGACATGTCATAAATTAAACTATTATAATATCTAATAAACTAAATTCATTATTTACAATGGAAGCTGTGCCAAAATCCCAATTCCAGTGATGTACACAGAGAGGTCAAAGCAATGGCAATAGTCTACGTACTATACTAGAACTGAAAGTGAGGGAGCTAAATGCTCTGAACTTGTACTTACTACTGTATTAGACAAACATCAAGCTTGCTCTCACTATTCCACTGTGTGTATTCCATTATTTATCTTACTTTTCTTCTGGCTATTCACACACACACACCTACATATGCATGCATGCACGCACCCATACAACCACACACACACACACACACAAACACAAACACTTGTTCTTGACTATATATAGCAGCACATGGTGCACTTAGAATCTCGAGACTAGACAAACAGTCTGAAGCACATGCAAACAAACATGGCATGGGCGTGCCCCAGCTACATGGTGGTTTTACAAAATTAGAGAATTATGCCAAAGTTAGAGATGGAATTACACTGGGAATGGACACCATTCATACCAATAGACCTACAGAGACATGTGGAGTGACTCTGTGCATTGGGCTACATAGTAAACAGACGTGCTATAGACGTATTATAATGTCTGGTGCAACTGCAGAGACTCTCAGTCTTTGTAGAAGGAATCACAAGTGATCAGCCACTGAACACAAATACAACCAGTCGTCTGAGGAATGATGAAAGAGGGGCTCTGGCATTAGCAGGCAATATCATTCTCCTTTACTGAATTACAGATGGAAAGGTAAAGTTACCCGCAGGGGCCCATAGTCCCAGGTGGGGGGCCCTCTCCTGGTGACACAGTGGGTAGAAGAGGGAAACTGTGTGACAGGGCTGGTTTGATCTTTACCAGGCTGCCCTTGATACTTTCTTGATACTTTCTTGATATCAATCCTGCAGCTGATGTAAAAAGCTGGAACTAGGTTGTTTAGAGAGGACAATTTGAAAAGGGGCAGATGCCTGTGCAGCACTAAGATTAAACTCAAGACAGCGCTTTAAATCTCGAGCTGCAATGAGCCTGAGCACCGATACCGAGGCCATGTGTAATGTCCTCTCGCTGGGGTTCTGCAGAGGGGAATGTAAATAATCCAGTATCATCCCTCGATGCCAACGGGGTGAGAAAAATCACACAGGCAAAGCAACGGGTCGATGGTAGTGTTAAGGTTAGAGATGCAGGCTTGTGACCTGTAGCAATTACTACCAAGGCACCCTTGAGCAAGGCCCCCTAAAAACAAACTAAATTCTGAATACCTGCTCAGCAAACCTTCCCTGGATGAATATACACATCTAACATCATCACACGTTAGCTTACATTTTCAAAAAGAGTAATGAGGGAAGGCAAATCACAGTTAGATTAAAGTAAAGTAAAAATTAATGTTATTATTGTATATAGGTAAAAAAAAAACAATGATGATCTGTTATAGGCCAGTCGATGCATGTGAAATGCTCATTTTTAATTCCAGTTTAAGCTCTCATGCATCGTTGCCTTTTGCTCCGCTGTGCCACCGTGTCATTTATGTGTTATCATATGAAATAAATAAAAAGCCCAAGTAACTGTTGCATCATCCTTATCAACAACAACAACAACAGCAGCCAGATAATAGAAATATATATGTAATTCCTGATGTTTTGGATAATTTGGTCGAGTTGAACTAAATTTAACTAATGTTCTCAGGGATTTATAGCATTTATGGATGGATTATTTTTAGTCTGTCTATCCCTTAAGAAAAATAACTATTACAGTACAGAATTATACTAAACATCACAGCAAAACGGTGTAAGTCCCTGGAGGAATCGGGATTTTTCCGAATCTCCTTGAAATAAGCTGCAAAACTGAATGACGAACTTAGTCGCCACATCCATATATTTTGTAATCGATACAATATCTGTATTTTCCTCTGCCAGCACAATCATCACAGTAACGAATTAAACCCATATAGTCAAGCCCTTCCTCAGTGAAATTCAACCTGCGCAACATCTAGGATGCAAATGTTGGCAGAAGCCCCCAAAAACCCGACGTGACCGATTAACCACAGGTTGTGATCTGTTTACATCGACTAAAAACAATAAGAAAGACAACACCTAGTCACAGATGGCCAGCTAAGATACGTAGCCTTAAAATAATAACCAATAATCAAAACTTACACTGTATTTCGGATAGCAGCTGCGTCTCGACTGCAGGTGCGTCTGCGTCCGCGCTGATATGGGATGAAGCGTGTAGTAGGATACATGAGACTGCACGGTAAACTATATGGGAGGCTGTTCATTTAATGTCCAGTTTTTCCTACCATGTCTAGAGGAAGAACGTAGGTAAACTTTGTAGAAGCAGCTAAACCACCTGCCTGCCCAAAATCACCTGTTTTTTTTTTTTTTACTGAGGAGGTTCAAATAAGCAGATCAAATGATGGTCAACACAGGCCACACTGTTGCCTAACTAAATAGATCTACACTATTCCTATGAAGACTCAATAGTGAGTTTTGAGTGGCCATATGACAATTTATGGTAGGCTATGTTTTATCTTCTGTTGTATCCTTACTTCTATTTGAGCAACATCCTTCTTAAATTTATTATAGGATTGTTATAGCTATTTTTCGTATTTTAATCTACAATAACAATGTTAAATAGGAGTTTAGTACCACATTAACCAGATGGTACACCAAATGGCTGGCATAAAAAGCTTTTCTTTACTTTATAGCGCATTCCTCCACTTAATCCAAACCCACAAGAGGGCAGCAACCACACGTCCATGTTTAAACATTTAATTCAAGGGATGCACAACACAATTCATTGAGACCGGTATAATTTATTACTTCCACCGGCAGATAAGACAAAAAAAAGAGATGTGTCTTGAATAGTTTCGACTAGATTATCCGTAAGTGTTGAAAAATTCATGCTGCTCAACTCTGTGGGGTTACAGTTCTGAAGCCCTCAGGTAATTGGTCTCGCATTAAGGCACAGGGACATATGGATCCAGCAACAGAGTAATGCAACATATCTTTCAATACATATCTCACCCAAATAACTTAGTTGAATTCACACCACTGCCAAAATGCAAACTTAAAATGTAACAAACTTAAATCCTCTATTGGCATGTTGTGTTTTTCCGCTTCGGAAAGACGCGGAAATGATCCATTTCATTGTCGTGGCACTATTTTTATTAATCATCCCAAAAAACAGGTTATAAGTGTTCAGTTTTCCCCTACTTTAAGACTAAACCCCCACAGTGCCTTTATCAGATCCGATGTAATTACTAGCATTGACTACATCAGACAAGTCAGTTGAACTAGATAAATAAAGTAGATGCTGTTGTGTCTCCATGTCCTGCAACTTGTGTCCGTCTGGTGAATGCCGTCCACGGCCTTTTCTTTGGTGTAACGGTAATGCCATCAGTGGGATACATGGTGGTCCTCATCAAGTGATCCATATTAACCTCCAGTGCTCAGCTTATTCTTCAGATGGAAGGGAGGAAAGGGTGGGGTTAAAATGGAGTGAATGGGGGAAAAGTTTGAAATTTTGACCTTTAATTTTAGTCTTCATCAGACCATAGTGCCAAAATGCTTCATCCTGACAAGTTTCCTAAAAATTTGGACCAGTGGTGTCTGAGATATGATGTTTGATGGATATACATAGTTGTCCCCTCTGCCCCCCAAAAAGAGAATATATTTTAAGAAACTGAATCATACTTGCTTGGCGTTGTCCACACACTGCATGTAGGCAGAGGCAATTCCCGAACAGGAGAGAGTCTTGCCTGTGTTCTCCCTGTAGCATTTTAAGATCTGACTCTGCAAGTCACCACATAGTGGCTTGACATTGAAACGCCTGGGAGAACCAATAGGAAAAAGAAAGACATCAAAACATATAACATCATGCCATCACACTAGTTTGCCTTGTTTGGGCAGTTAACAGCAGACAAACATTCAAACTAGCCTATCATCTTTTTTTATGACTGGCACTGTCCCTTTGTCCTTGGACCATGTGTCAGTACACTGTGTTACTTACCAACCGTAACACTTTATTGTATTTGACAAACACGGTGATTCTGAACTTACGCAAAACGGTTGTGCGTCTCCTCTTTGCCCTTCTTGAAGTTCTCAGTGGAAACTTTGTAGAACTGAGCACTCTGTCAAAGAGGACAAACCACTGCACATCACCAGCAAGACAGAAAACCACCACCAAATCATACAATCAAAAAGCAATGTGGAGGTGAGTGATGTGACCATGAAATACACTAAGATGAGAAGTGGGCATGGGGAATACTATTACAATGTCACTTACCTTTGCTTCAAGTTTTGCGATATGTTCCCTAAAGAGTGTGTCCTGTTTCTTCAACTGTTTCTCTTTCGCATCCAGTTTTTGGGCCTGAGGAGGGAATACAATATCCATCTGATATGAACTACATCTGGTATTGCGGGGTCCAACATGTTTATATCACCACACCTCTAAAAAAACAAACATGAACATGATATCTTCATACCAAGTTTTATCTTCCCATTCTGTAGACAATGATACCCAATCCCCCCCATGGTGATCAATCAAGTTTCCTCTTATCTTGTCCCATCTTATCTTAAATGAGATAATATGCTGCAGAAGACAGTTGGGGCGCAACTTTTAATAGTGTGTAATTGCTTACAACAGAGAGAATGAAAGTGAAAGATTAAGCTATGCATTTAGGAATGCTCTCCAATCTTACCTTAAGCTCCATCCACTGAAACAAGGCGACAGGGCAAGAAAGAAAAAGAGGCACAATAAGAATAGGAGAGAAATTCATCTTTACAGGTTGGTGAGGAAATGGAAACCTTGATCATTCCAATTCAGTACAGAGGCAAGCACAGGGGCACTTTAAAGTCTTGGAGCTCAACCACTAATGGTGGCAGATTACCAAGAAGCAGCAATTAACTGCCCAAAGCCCAGTTCGGTAATCTAGACCAGTGTGAGGTAGCCAAGCTGATCAGGAACAAGGATAAGGGAGAGTGCGCTTACAACATGCAAAAGAGAGCAACGCCAACATGCTAAATGCATAAAGACACACAGGAACACACCGCCTG
The DNA here is from genome assembly GCA_900323365.1 of Monocentris japonica. Taxonomy (NCBI): domain Eukaryota; kingdom Metazoa; phylum Chordata; class Actinopteri; order Trachichthyiformes; family Monocentridae; genus Monocentris; species Monocentris japonica. The sequence goes on along the minus strand of OOFE01035554.1, from coordinate 63,593 downwards.
CGTTGGTGTCAAAAACTAATATGACAACCTGCTGTATTTTGTCACTGTGATCACTAGGTATGACAACTAATGTGAACAACATTACTTTTCTGTGTCACAGCCTTTGTGCACAACACTCAAATCAAACAGTACTCAATACAAATTTGAATTAAGATTTAAACTTAAAACACAGATCCTGGTCATGCATTTCTTCTTGTGCTTACGTAGAGCTGAGCTATGAGCTGCTCATCCTCAGCCTTCATGCGCTCCTTCATGATGGCATCTCTCAGGTTCTCTGTGTAGGTTGCCTTCTCAGCCTCCAGGGTCTTCTTCACCTGCTCCTCCACCTGGGCCTCAGCTGCTGCCTTGGCCTGTGCTCTGGCCTGGGCCTTCACCTCCTCCAGCCTGCACAAATACACATACACACATTCATTCACACAAGGCACACTAAGGCAGACACACACTCTGACTCCAAGATATGACATGAACTCAGTAAAAGTCAGTGTTCACTGTTTGATTTGCAAGTGGTCTGTCCTCACTGTTGCTGAAACTCCTGCTTCTTCTGGCTGATCTCCAGCTGCAGACCTCTCTGCAGTTCCTCTTTGATCTTCTTCCTCAACTCCTCCTCATCCACTTTAGGAAAAGCAGGCGAGACGATATGTCAAGACAATGAATTTGTGAAAAAGAATAACACACTTGTCACTGCATCTTCCATAGTATGCACAATCTTGTTGATTCATTTCAAACTGCTAGTTCTTGAGGTCAGACAGACTCACCTGGTGCAGATGGTGGCACCAAGGTGACGACAGGAACTACGTCCTCAACGACGGGGGGGAGAGACTGGGCCACATCGGGCTCCTCAGCTTGTGGAGCTGGATTGGGTGTAGGGCAGGCTACGGGTTCAACAAGGAGTTCACTTATAGGTGGCTCAGTGGGTAGGACAGCCAGCTCCATGGAGTGACAGGGTGGGGGATACTCTTCAAAAATGGTCTCTGGTGCAGGAGGTGGCGTAGTGAGGGCAGGAGGGGGTGCTGCTACAGGCTCAGCAGGAGGTGCAGGTGGAATTGAGTGTGGTGTTGGTTCGAGCGGAGGGGTGGAGAGGGAAACTGGTTCACAAGGAGTAGGTGAGATGATGGACTGAAATGGCATACTCTCAGCCGGAGTAGGTAAAATTACAGGCTCATCTGTAGCAGATGGGAATGCAGGCTCAACTGGATCAGTCTCCACTAGAGGAGGTAAAACTACAGTTTCAACTAGAATAGTCTCAACAGGGCTAGCTGGGACTATTGGCTCAACCAGTGAAGGTAAAACTCCAGGCTCAGGCTCAGGAAGGAGAGTAGTGGGAAAGGTAACTGACTCACTGGGGGTAGACTCAACTGGTTCCACCGGTGGTGTAGATAGGACAACAGCTTCAACAGGTTCAACAGGGGGCGCTTCAATGAGAGTAGCTGCAAGTTTAGGTTCCACAAGTTCAGTGGGAATAGCTGGAGCTATGGGTTCAGGTGGAGTTAAAGGTTCTACGAGTGGAGATAGGACAGCGGGCTCAGCACACTGATCTGCTACTGAGGGTGTAGACAGCACTTCTGGCTCCACATGGGCCCGGACAAGGGATTCAACAAAGAGAACTTCAGGGTCTGATGGCGAAGGAGAAGGCAGGACTTCTGGCTCTATAGCAGGGGGAGGAGATGAAGGCTCCATGGGCACAATAGGTTGCTCAGGCATCGATGGAGCTATAGGCTCCACAAGTGTTTCTACTTGGGGAGAAGGTTTAGGTGGCACATCAACATCTAGAGGAGGAGGAGGCGTAGCTGAGACAACAGGATCTGTTGGAGGTGGAGTTCTTGGCTCTACAGGTGGAGGAAGGACTATTGGTTCCACAGATGTAGGAGGAGGGGAATGAAATTTTACAGGGGGAGGGGGGACGAGTTTTATGTGCTGAGCAGGGGGTGGTGGAGGTAGAGGTTCTACTGATGGAGGTGCTGATGCAGGGGCAGGCAGAGGGGAAGGGGCTGGTTCCTGAGGAGGTAGGGTGGGGATCGGTGGAGGAGGAGAGGGTGCTAGAAGTGGCAACAAGTGTTCAACAGAGGGAGTGGGAACTGGAGTGGCCACGGGTGCTACTGGTTCAGGCGAGTGTGAAGGAGCATTTCCATTCGGGGAAGGCCGAGCAATGACGACCTTTGGAGACTCTCTCATTCGGTGGATGACTCTGTCTGACAGCTGTCAAAATAAAAGAGGTCTTTTGATGAGTTATCTGCAGGGGACTGATAAGGTTGTTGATCAGCACTAATGACTGAATGATTACTTCTCCAGGTGCTTAGTTTTGTGTTTTTATCGTTGACTAGCTAGATCTAGGTAGGCTTATCTCTGTAAAGTCCTTTTGAGACATGTCTTGTGATTAAGGGCATTATCTTCACTAGACGTTTGTGTTCTCTGCTCTAATTAGCTAACTTACTCCTCTGTATTGTGAAAACGTGCCTTTATTATATGTGTCAGACGGGCCACCGTCATGGGAGGGCTGGGGTACGGTGGCCCTGTGAGGACAGCTCAGGCTCAGCTCATCATCCATCAACTCAGCTGCACTTTGTAAGGCTCAACTCATCATCCATCAAACTCAGCTGCACTTTCTTAGTGTGCAAATGTTAGCATGCTAACACGCTAGCATTGAGCTGAGCCTGACAAAGTACAGCTGAGTCTGATGGTGTCTTAAGTGCCAGACATTTGTGTGGGAGGAGGTAAATTCTACCATGTTGTTGCAATTCCTAATGGTGGCCGATAGAGGTCAAAAAGGTACTCAATGCCCCTTAAATTAGGTTGTCCATAATTCCTTGCCTTTAACAGAATCCATGCTACTAGTCATGAAAAAAATGGTTCTTTAAGTAGAAAATGGTGTTGTCTTATAACATGGGTGCATTCTGTGCGTGACAACAAGACCACCTAATCAACCATGTTCTATATTTAACTAACCCTAACCCACACCTTGTCGGAATTAACAACAAACGTTCATTAAGTTGTTATTTATATATCATAGATCAGGAGATATCACATAAACTTTGCCAGAACTGAAAATGACGCTGTCAGTGTTAATTAGATTGTGCAGCTCCGCAAAGACGCCATACAATGTGCACGAAGCCTACATTATTTCACTACAGGAATCCATTATCCTGCTGCAGGAGTTGCAATGTTGCCACCAAAGTTTCCCCGTTCACTCACCCGAATGCCATTCACGAAAGTAACTCCGTCGTCTTCAAAAGAGAGGTGGCTCGGGCTGTTACCCCCCATTTCCACCCGCAACTACACTATAACTGTCGGGACTACGCGTTTATGGAAAATATTTTATCCACAGCGTGGGGCACTTAAATCCACACAGCTCAGCAGTCAGACAGCTCAAACGCAGCTCCAGGAATCTGCCCTTCCCACTCCTGAGATGTGATGAAGAGCAGCTGCCATTGGTTGAGAGTAATGGAGGAGTGAACAACACCTCTCGTGATTGGTCGCCGGCCTCGATAACGCTGTGATGAAAATGAACATTGTGTTCCCAATATAAAAAAAAACCCAAACACACCTTTACTTTCTTAACACGTGCGAAATGTTTTGCTTTTTTAAGACCTCATATTCCTACAAGATGATGAATATATTGCTAGTAAAAACTGCAGATTAGAGATACATTGCAGATTACCTGGGTAGGCAGGGATGGGTGTAATGATTTATTACAGTATGTACATGGCAGCTACTGATTAATACTGGTCCAAAACACCTGAGACAGACACAACAAGGACACACAGAAAAGCACCCATCACTGAAATTATTTCAAACCAGTCAAGCATATTCACAATTTCATTTAACCTGCTCTGTCTGTTTTAATATTACTGTTTTTTGTCTATACAACATCACATTCATGGTGTTCAGTGTATTTCCATTGAAATTGATGCTAATACAGATCAAATCACAAAGTCTGCTGCCATTTAGAAAAAAATATTAAAATTAAATATTCAACCTAAAAAATTAAACTGACAAAATAACTATGTGAGCTATTACATTACTCTGAATATGTTCGCAAGTGGAGTGGGGGGGGGTTTTCTATGATCCACATTGAATAAGTATAGAGTACAAAATGAAAAACATTACTCATAGAAAACAACATACCAGTCTAAAAAAGGACCAGGCCTGCTGCAGTAGCAGGGTAAGAAAACAAAAACAACCTGGGTTTTACAAGCGCACCCTCGAGGTCCGTGACCAACACCCTAATCCAGAGGCTCTCTCTCCACGTGACCAATTCACTTCTGCACGTCACTGCGCCTTCTTCTCCTTTACGTCTGGCCCACGGAGGGCCGTCTGGATGCTGGTCCACACCTCTGTGTAGAGCAGGGTGCCTAGGAAAACCACGGCTGTGCCCACCCAGTGCCAGGCAGTGAAGGGGTTTTGGAAGTAAAGGATTGAGATGATGAGGCTGAGGAACTTTCTCAGGGTCACCACCAGAGTAACCGTCAGCGAGGCGCACTCTGTCGTCAGGATGAACACGCCACGGATGCACACGTATCTGAGGAAGCTGGTTAAGGTCTTCAGCAGGAGCACGGGAAATTGGGGAAAACATCTTGCAAAATACTTCTGATGACCTGTGAGTTCTGTCTGCCTGTGAGGCTGTTTGGTTTGTATGTGAGTGGACAAAGCTGATAGCATAAAGGCTTTATAAGTCCAGTCAGCATTAATTCTAGTCACTGGATAATAACAATAAACAGGAATTTGTCGGTCCATGTGTGAGTGTGTGGTCAAAGCATTTACACTTTAGACATTTAGCTGAGGCTCTTATCTTAAGTAAGTTTCAGTTCTTTTAGATTATTGTTTAGAAAGGAATATAAGACAAATTTTGCAAATAAGATAAATGTGAAAATGAACACAATTGCTGACCTATCAGAATACAGGTCTGCACAACATTTTAAAAACCTCTGAGATAGTATGAGTTAAGTATGAGTTTTATGGCTTTTTCATGACCTGCAGGCACCTTGATTTGGGAGAGAGAGACAGGAAAGATTGGGGACGGAGAAGGGGGGGTGGCATGTTATTGCCAACAGTATGAAGTGAAAGGGTCAGAGACACAGCACCCAGACAAGAGATGTAGCAAAAAAATACTTATAATGTCAATCAGACAATCAGAAAGGTTTTGTGTTAGGATACTGTGTGATAACGTTCATCAGTAGGTAGAGCCACATTACTGGCACGGCCCCGCCAATCACAGGGATGTCCACTGGAGCTGCAAGAGAAGACGCTTATTATACCTATGAAGAGAAGAATGTGGCTCTGAAGTCCCGTCACTGCACTTACGATATCATGTTTGAATTAAAGCAATACTTGTGGCTCTCCATGGATCATTGTACTAAGGTCATTTCATGTACATGTGATTTAGAGTTCATCCCTTGTCTTTTGTTGAGTATCATCAGTCTCTGATGTTCAGTGCGTTCCAGGAGTATTTTTGTGATAAAGTGTAATTCACTTTGCACTCAACCTACTTCTACTTCAGTTTGTGATTTCCTACATCCCCCAGAGAACGTACGTAGACTTGTTGTATTCAGCTGGGTTTTACATGTAGGTGGAGAATAGATAGAGAATTTCCCTCCAGTCGAGGAAAAGTGAGAGTCACGCCCCTTACTCAAAACACAACATGTCTTGTGGCTGCATTGCATTATGGTCTACGGAGGCTACTGTCAGTGGAGAAATTGATATCTCTGCCTCTTCTACGATGGATTTCTCCCTGTGTGATTGTTGAATGTCATTGGAAAATGGTGAGTCTAGAAAGACGCCCTTGCTCTTTGATTCTGAGGGACTGACACAAACACCTGACATTTGATGTTGATGTTTTAGATAGCGGAACATTTTTCTGATATTAAACTCCACTGTAGCAGCGCAGCAAATATCTTGATGTGACGTCATGTTGGCTACGTTTGGCCAGATATCCATGGGAATAAGAAAAATACAAGACCAAACATCAACATTGGTACAGAAATGCACAAATCAACACACAACGCAAAGTGGAAAATAATACACCTGCATGTTATAGTTGATATATTTCTTTAGATTAGATTGATTAGTTCATTCAAATACTTTGATATTTGTCATTGATATTACATAGTAACATATTTCACTTACTGCTCTGACTGAAGTGCACACAGTGATTGTAGATGTTTGATGAGAAAAGCAGAAACCCAGGCAGAGGCAGGCAGTGCTGTGAAAGAGAGGGAAGAGCTTTCCACTAGTGGTGCATGAAGAGACGGACATTACTCGGATTGCATTAAAGCAATATGCAACATTTCATTCTGCACAGTTCAGTGAAATCTCTACAGTCGGTAAAACAAGGAGTTATTCGCTAGACGAAACACTTCCTGACATAAAAAAAAGCTCAAATGAAGCTTGAATTTCCTTGAAGAGGGTTGACTCTTTCAGGTGAGAACTGCACACTGGAGCTAAAACACTACTCACATTGTAGAAGAGGGCCTCCTTGGAGTGTTTGCCGTACTGCTTGTACAGTGTCTCCTGGAAAATGCCCATTCTTGCAGACATTAGCAGAGCAAAGGTCAACATGGCAATACCTGAAGGAACAGGAAACCCACCAACCCGTTATATGACATCATGGTTATATTAATGATAACAAACCAGGGCAAACACTCAATGTTGCTACCTACCTATCTAGTACCTACCTATCTGTCTATCTATCACATATTAAGACGTGCTTCCAAAGGCAGCCTAGAACAAAGACTATGCAATGGAAGTGACCAAGTAAACGCTGACTCATGATACTATTCAAGCACTCACTGCACCCAAAACTCACCTAAAAGCCAATGCATGAAGGCATAGACACCATCCTCCTCTGAACCTTCGTTCTCCACATTCTGCAGAAACAAAATTACAAATCACAACAGCCTGTAGCAGAGCATATACCATTAAAATAGAAAATATTGTATTGTTGTATTGCACGAGGGCCACCAGCTATGTGTAGTAAATATGTTACACAACATCTTCAGTGGAGGACTCACCACTTGTTTGGCAGACATGATGGTGCATATGAAGATGCCAATTGAAACTAATACTATAGACAGGTATTTACTTGCTGAATACCTGCAAGGAGAGAAGGTGAGATACAAATAATGGCAAGTTGAAGAGTGCATTGATATACCACCAAAAGCTGTGATGCTGTTACTCTAAGCATACAAGCATGCAAAGACATTAGGACTTCATTTAGAAACGTTTCAGGTAAAATGTTTGTTAGAGCAAGGGATTGTCAGTTTGTCAAGTACGAGGAGACAGGGATACCTTTTCTTCAGAATGATTATACCAAGGATCATGTTAGCGATTAGCGATCCCTGTAAAGACAGGCACACAAGACCGCAGTCAACAAGGGAGATTAGGCCTAGATGTTGGCAATGGATGGTGGTCTGAGCTGGCAGAAAACTTTCAGGATTACGCCGACTTTTCAGGAAATTGGCTTGTTGGTCCACTTACCTTTAACATGTTAAGATAGGAGTAGCACCAAAATCATGCCTTGTGTCTCTGGTAGATACAGTATCTCTGTCCTGTGCACATGCTTAGCACATTCGTTAGCATGCAGTACTTTAAGTGCCTGTAGGCAACTAGCATTATCGAACGTGAGAAGATAGAGCTTTTAGTGATCCAGAATTGGTGTTGGTTTTTCTGCCAATCTTCTTGTCACATAAAGAGTAAGTTGACCAACGGGCCAATTTCCCAAAATGTCAGTGGAGTCCTTTAAGGTGAAAAGCTGAAGGATAACTTACAGATCTGAAGATCATGTGCAATGGCATAGCGATGTTGAAGTTGAGGGCATAGTTGTTCATCACACTGACTGTGAAGAACATGGTCACCATGATCACATAGTTGCTGAAACACAGACATGCAGGAGGTTGAATTTAGCATCCAGTTTCCATCTCATCCATGGCAGGAAGTTCAAATCCCATCAGTGAGTTCCTGTACCTTATAGGGATCTCTGGTTTCTTCCTCCCAAAGTTTGTCTCAAAGATGAACCCCTCCAATGCAATGAATGCAAACTGAGCAAAGGTCACAATGTTGCCACATCCTGGAAACTCTCTGAAGAACATAATACTGGGATTGGGATCAATCAGGTAAAAATCCAGACGAAACTCTGATGCTGTAGTTTACTACAAAGGTTTGGGTTAAAACAGCAGGCTAGCAAAATGTACTTTAAAATATGCAAATGGCATAAAAGTAACAACTCGCTGTCTCGTGGGAGGTCAACACAGCAATACTAATATGTAGGTCACAGCTGTAACAATTTGTGCAGAAACAGTGCAACACCGACGATAGAACCAACATTAGTGATCAAATAATCCATAATAGTTCAATTTGGGTACTGACCTTACAAGCAGCTCCAGAAACACCACATTGCTACAGCATCCAACAAAAACCAGAAGAATGGCAAAACCGGTACCCATGATTTACAACGAAAGCTTGGAGTAAAACGGGTCACTTTTTGAAGCGAATTTCCGATAAGTGCATTCTGGAAAATTGACACCAGTTTTTTTTTTTTTACCTGAGGATCTTCTGCTCTACACAAACTCCTATATGTTCATTGAACACGTCTATGCCTGCGGTTACACTAATCTCTTCCTCATTCTTAGTTCAAGGGAGTTGTAGTTCACACTTGACGTCACGAAGAAAAAAACACGCGGCCCTCTTAAAGATTTTACTGTCTCTGAATCCCAGACAAAATTCAAAACAATTTATTTGTCTCGTAAATAATAATCATACATAGATTATTTAAAAATCATGAATACACTGACTGCGCAGTTGTGATTCACAGACATGTCCGACGTGCATGTTCGGCGACCGGTTAAGATAGATATCAAAAAAACGAAGAGCTCTTATTCTGCCAGTATCTCCGGATACCACGAAGCGAATCTGCTCTCAATGTATTTGTGTTACTGGAAAACTTGCTGGTTATGGCCTAGTGTTGCAGATATAGGTATTGTTAACACCGGAAGTAAATTTCTCATTTTGCGAGGAGTAGTTTCAAGTTTGTGCCAGATGTTGTATGTGTTCAGAGGACTCTGAACACATACAACATCTGTTTTTTCTCTTGTTTTTGCACTGTATTTTGTATGATTGATTGTTTCTATGTAAGAACGACCTCCGAAATAAAAAAGAGGGCGTGTGTGAGGATTAATGCCCACTTTTGCAGACCGCAAGGCGGGGAATTAAAAAAAAAAAATACGTCGAGTGATTTATCGTGTCAACAACATAGACGATCTTTGGTAGGATGCGGCGTGCGTGGTTCCGGAAGACGTGGCGCAAGCCGCTAGCTTCTTCGCTTTCACTGCCGCTATCAACAATCCAGTTAGCATTAAGTAGAAAGCAACTTGTTTGAATTTAAGGCGAGTTTTGTGTGATTTGCCAGTTCCTGTACTGCAGCCAAAATGATTTCGCTCACAGATTCACAAAGTAAGACCCATTTGTGCTTTGTCTGATTTTGTTTTCTTTGTCTGTGATAAAGTCATAATGTTGCTATCTAACCCAGTTTAGCTTGTTGAATGAATGAGACTAGTTGTTTGGTGGTGGGCTCAGCTAACCAGCAGCATTGGTTTTCCTGAGGGTCTTAAGAGTAACAATTTATGTCAGCATGATACGTAGCTAGCAGGTCTTTGTGTAAAAGTAACAAGAAAGGATAACAAGATTTTTCACAGATTTGTCACTGTTAATGTAGCTACACAGCAAAGAAACTAACCCTCTCTTTCTTAAAATCTACAGAAATCGGGATGGGGCTGACTGGTTTCGGGGTGTTTTTCCTCTTCTTTGGGATGATGCTGTTTTTTGATAAAGCTCTTCTTGCCATTGGAAACGTGAGTTGATCTGTGATCCCACTCTATGTGACTGTGAAACTCTGTGAATGTGAAACCACCCTCGTATCTTATCTCAGGGACTTCTTTCCCATCACCGTCTTGGATCAGACAGCCACCTTATGTCTTGCTCATCTAGAATTGTTGTACCCAGTCCATGCCAAGTTGGACGTTGACATCCTCTTGTAAGGTTTCACAACTTATGACTTGTTCTTGTGTGTGTCTGTACTTTCTGTGTAGATTCTGTTTGTGGCCGGCCTCTCCTTCGTCATCGGCCTGGAGCGTACTTTCAAATTCTTCTTCCAGAGGCATAAAGTAAAAGCCACCAGCTTCTTCCTGGGAGGCGTGTTTGTGGTTCTGATTGGCTGGCCAATCATTGGAATGGTCCTGGAGATCTACGGTTTCTTCCTCTTATTCAGGTCAGTTCAGGCAGAAATAAACTGTTGCTGTTTCAATATCCTGGAGTTTTTGGTCTCACCTCGTTCTCTCTCTTAAACAGGGGATTTTTCCCGGTGGCAGTAGGCTTCATCAGGCGGGTTCCTGTCCTTGGGTCCTTGCTCAACTTACCAGGGATCAGTAGTGTAAGTGTCATGATGACCGATGAACCTTGAAATTGTTTAGGATACACTTTTCATTACTGTGCTTGTATCGCAACAGCAGGGTAAGGAAGTTTTTCTCAGAGGGCATTTTTTGCCCCCTTGATCTGCAGTTTCTTAACACATTTTGAAAATGGACAATGACAAGAAGACTAGCGCTGAAATGTAAATCGTAACAATCTTTTCCTATCCTGTGCTCTATGCGGTGCCTCCTTAAATGCTTTCTTCAAGCCAAATGTCAAGCCTTGAACACTGTCTCTGTTGTACTGAACAGCACTGTACTGTACATCATTATGCCTGTGGGGATTCCCCATTTTGTTGCTGATGTGACATTGTGTGTCAGTTGTCTCTGTGAAGCCTTTGTAAGGTTGTGAAGACCGTCAGTGTCCAGGGTCAGTTATCACAGCAGTTTTTCCCTGACATACAGTTTACTGTGGTTTACCATTGCTTCACCATATGCTGCTACGCTTACAAGCACAATGGATACTGAAGCTCTTTAAAGGAACCCAATGATAATGAGTTTCATTTCTTGTTTTTTTCTGCCTTTGTTTTCCCTCTGAGCTTCAGTCAGTGTGTTTGCATTTGTAGAAACTGTAGCTTATGTATAACCATGGCTTATTCTCTTCTTCTCTTTCAGCTGGTGGACAAAGTTGGCGAGAGCAACAATATGGTATAACAACAGGCTGTCTTTGTTCGGAGGAGAAATCTTATTTATGATAGCTTCTACTAGTGACTTAACCACCTTCTGGTCAGTGCCACCCCATAGCAAAAAGTCAGAAGTGTAAATCCAGACATTTTTCTACACAAAGGAAAGAAGTTCTCCTATGAACATTTGACTGACATCATGAAGTTTCCTTTCTCTAAAGGAAATGGCTTTTTATATTGCTGCCATTGGACATTGTTACCAAGGGACTTTTATCTTAAAGGCTAGAAGCAGGCTTCCCTTTTTGTATCTTTGCCACTCTTTATCTTTATCGGCCGGTAATAATGGACGTGTTGGGACCAACCACTGGATTGTTTTGGACACCTCAACAGAGGAGTCGGGAGCCTGTTACAGCTGCCTTTCCTCTAGATCAGAGGTTCTCATCTCCGGTCCTCGGGGTCCAGAGTACTGCTGCTTTTCTATTCTGCATTGCATTCATCTGTCATCCCGGGTCTAAATAGTCCCTGATTAGAGAGTGAGAATGAAAACCAGCGGGACTCTGGGCCCCTAGGACTGGAGTTGAGAACCACTGGTCTACATTGTATGCCTGTGCAGTCACTGAGAGTATTTTTGGGTTCCTCGATGAAGTCTTATTGGAATTTTGTACGATTGTTTAAAAAAAAAAAAAAACACAGCTTGTGCTTCACCTGACCAGAGCAGGGCCAACCTGAGTCGTCGTGGAGAGACACAACAGGACCTGGAAGTATCTCCAGCTCAGATGATGCTGGTCTCCCAGCAACTCTGCTTTATGAGTCACTTTATGAGGCTTGTCAGAGAAATGTTTTACTCTATGTAACTTTTGTAAATACATATTTGAAATAAAGTGTGTTTTTTTTTTATTTGTATTGTCACAGTGTTTTAGCTTTATAGATGCCTTAGAAGGTTTACTTAGCACAACTGTGTCCCATTGCTGGAAACGAGAGTTTGTCCTCCCTCCTAATCTATGATGTTATGCTGATAGACGGCCGCATCGAGAATGATTTAAAAGATGGAAAAGGCAGCAGAGTATCCTTATGTTTAAAGTTGTGTCTTATATTCAGGGTATATATTAAGCTTCACAACAGAGGACAAGCCCAAACCTGTCAGTTCACCATCAGCCTGAATTCATAACATTGTAGGTTTGAGAACAGTAATGACTTGTCCTCATAAACCGGGTGGAACTTTTCTCAAATGCAAACAAATCCCTCCTAGATTAGAGTAAAACATACAATCCACATGAACATTACATTTCTACACTGAAACTACTGGAATATCATTTGCAGCTTTTCATTGTCAACACATTTGTCATCATGAACTACTTTTCTGCTGCTGAAGCGAGGATATACCCACATACACACTGACATGCTGTCATCACATGTATAAAAGCATTGTTTGGTGACGCTGTGAAAACTCATTCTTACTGTAATTGGCTCATGTTCATCGCTCATTCTCGTTAAGTTTGATTCTTTTTCTTACTGTATGTGTCTGTTTTAATCGACGAGATTAATGTGTGATGACAGTTTTAGCAGCACCTCTCTCTCTCGCAATTGAAATATTACGCATGAGGTGTCTCTAAGCATCATCATCCTCATCTTTGAGCCCATATAATAAGGCCCTTTCCTTTTGCTATCCAGTAACAGCAACAGAGGAGGCAACACAATTTAAACCTAATCAAGACTGTGTGAGAACAAACTAAACAAACTGCATTTTGGAGGACAGCGCAAGAAATGAAAGTAAGATTTATTTTTTGATCATTTGAGTTTAGCAGCATTTAACTTGTCTGAGAGTTAAATGCAGTCTTTCTCTAAAGAACATTCATACTCTTGAGAAGGGATTGATCCACACTTGAGACATAAGGTATCACTTTGAAGGAAAAGTGTTATAAAATAAAAAATATGGTTTTATTTTGTCAGTGTTAATATTTAATAAATTATTATTATTATTAGTATTATTTCAGGAAAATAAATTATTATTATTATTATTATTATTATTATTATTATTATCTAATGAAAAGAACTTTGTTATTGCAGATTTCATCCATGGCTCCAGCAGTCACGTTGCTTTTAGTGACATTGGTTTCCCATTCTTGGAGTGCGCCACAGGTGGGCGAATGTTGAACGAAAAAAATCGATGTCGATATTTGATCTGAAGTATTTGCAAATGTTAAATCAGATTCAACAATGTCTTTTTCACCCCTTTTCAGCGGAGGAACTGGACTCCCCAGGCGATGTTATACTTAAAAGGCGCACGTAAGAGTTATTCTGTAATGTGTGTTTTATTCTTCATCGTGCCGCAGAGCACATTTACCTTATTTATAGTGTAAATTAAAACATTATAGGTCTAGGATTGGATAATCTGGAACGGCGTGTTTTTTAATTAAAAAAACATTTACAGAAAATTTAATTTGGTGAAATTCAGTGTAAACGTGGGATGATGTGTTAATCTGTCACAGAGGGGCATCGTTCAGTATTGGAGCGCTCTGGCAGAGAGGATGGCGACACTTTACATTTAGGTGAGTAAAAAGGTGGGCAAACTATGATCCAGTCTCATTATTAGGCAAAAAGCGCTAATATAATTATTATTTATGATTCCCCCCTCTTAAAAGTCCATATCATATTCCACCAAACTACATCCCACCAACACAATAAGTGAATAAAAACAAGGGTTATAGGTTTAGACCTAGACTTTTATCTTAAGAAGCACGTGTACATGTACATGCATATACCCTTAAACACTGCTGTATAGTTTTGCATTAAACTTTTTATGATATATCTAACAATTCATTGCAATGTCTAACGTGCTTTTGTGCCTCCTTGGCAGTGACACGCGGTCGGAGCAGTAATGGACTCGATGTGTCTTTTGCTGCATCCATTCTTCTGGAGCTTCTGCGACAAGCTATGGAGGAAGGTAATATATTAATTTAATATAAATAAACTACTCACCGCTCTCTGGACAACTGTTACACATTATCCATGTTGTTATTTTCAGGCGGGGACAATCCAGATTATCTGCATTACCAAGATGAACGAGCATTCAATTTGAATCATTTGTGATCGTGAACCTATAGGTATCCCAGAGGTCCCTTATACACCGTGAGCTGTACTTGTTAAAAAATAAATAAATTATTATCCTGCCTTAAATGTATTGCTTATTCTGTGATATTATTGGTATCCATCTGCTGTATAGGCTACCTGACCTTTGAGGTATCACTTGGTTGCAGGATGTCTTTGGATGTTCTGTTCCTTAAATTGCTTTGCAGTTTCCAATGTATGGTTAGTATGGAGGGAATTCCCTTCACATTAGCACAACAGCTAGGTGATTAGAAAAAAAAAAATCCTCAATGGCTTCAGGCAACAATTAACACCATGCCGAACACCATTCAATCATATGTCATCACACAGTCTGCACTTAGGTCACTAAGAGGTGGCCCCATCACTCTGATTCGGGATGTCAGCCTCCACCAGCCATGTTTGTGTCAAACTAAGGTCACGAGCTGGGATGTAGAGGAGGGTCGACCCACCGAAACTCATTTATTTGGTTTACCTTTTTATTGATAGGATAGAGTTGACCTGCCATTAGGCTGACGCAAATCTCCATGATGTCAATTCCTAGTGTACATCATACCAAGTTATATGAGGATAGGCGCTCATAAATTAATGCTTTTCTGAAAATATAATTGATTTTGGTTCATATTGGTGCTTGTTCACCGAATGATGAAAACTGAGCAGAGGCGATAGTTTGCCCACCTATTTATTTACCACTACACTACTATTCACCAGGCAAGTTCACCTCACTCACTGAAGTTCAAAACACAAAAGCTGTGATCACTAAATTGATAAACCATCATCTTCATTAAATAGCTGAACTGAATAACTGAACACACACACTCCCTGTTCAAGCACCAACCAGCCTGCTTTATTGCACATCAAAGCAACATGATTGACAGATTGTCCCTTACTTAAGCATGGAGGAGGACAAATGAATGGGACATTAGATTTCACACTTTGTCTCCTCTTGGATGAGCATCCATGTGCAAACCCTGACACCTAGCTAATTCTCATGGGACAAAACCCCCATATGCCTGGGACTCTACGCAGGACAGCCAGTGAAGGAAGGTGGGAGCTGTCTGTTACTTTGTGACTGCAGAGTAATAGGTGATGAGCAGCAGGAAGGGGAAACTGTCGCCCCCTGTTGTTCAGTCAGATGTCCTTCAGGTCCTTCTGGATGTCCCACAGTGTGTTGGCACTGGCCTGCAGTTGGTCCACCTCTTCTTCTGTCAAGGTCATGTTGACCACGCTGGCCACACCCCCGCTGTTCAGCACACAGGGCAAACTCAGGTAGACCTCATCCATGATCCCATGCATGCCCTGCCAACATCAACCACAGTGTCTACATTAGGACACATGCATGGGAAGAGGTCCGTGCCAGCAGAGATTTTATTTGAATTGTAGAAATTTGAAATTGTCTAGTCCATATCAAATTGGTAAATAAAAAAAGTAAAATTGTGCCTTACAAATTCATGTGCACTCATGCTATTGAAGTAATACTGAAGAACTTGGTACCGAAGTGCATGGTACTAAATTGCATTACATTATAGCATCCATAACATATGTTTTAATGGAAAAGGTTCAGTGCACGTTAAGTATATACTGGACATGTAGTGTGATAATGTGTGTGCATATTTGAAGGATGCAGTTCATGAACTTCATGTGTGAAAATGAATGTTTGTGTAGGTGTACGTGTGAAGAACCTTCACCTTCACCATGGTGGAGACGGGATGGATCCTGTTCATGTTCTTAATGAGGCTCTCTGTCAGGTCGGCTACACTCAGCCCGATGGCCCAGTTAGTGTAGCCCTTCAGTTTGATCACCTCGTAGGCACTGAGACACACAGGCACACACTTTAAGACACTGTACCATTAACAAAGCTCGGTTTGAACTGTGTGTCCAGGTTTTGGGCTGCTTGATGTTTCGACGTATTTGTTTTTGTGGATTTGGGACGAAACATAGAAGCAAAGCGACAAAACCACTGATGAAATACACAGAAAGTAATGATATCATTTTATCATTCATTCATCATTCTTTTTTTCAAACTTGTGCTGTCACCTGTAAGAAAGCAAATGTATAGCAGAGTATGTGAATATTGGCCTACCTGTCCACCACCATCTTGTGGGTCTGCTTCCAGTCCTCACTGTCGCTATCAGTGCCGATGTCCGGGTTTAATGTCTGCAGGTTGACTCCAGCTACGTTAGTTCCACTCCACACAGGCACTAAAACACATGGTGACTTCATGACCTTCTGCATCCAAAAATTTCACACATCTGACAGGTGCAGCTTTTTCAATCGCTCATCATTAACACTCAGAGATGTGGTCAAGACTATTCAACGCCATTCTGTTGTTTTATGATACTCTGTTGATGCCCTGAAGAAGAAATTGTCTTTTTCACTCGCCCCCTTCCATGGGGAAGTCAGATGTCAGGGTCAACTACACAACGGCGCCCCTGGAGCTGGTAGGGATTCAATGTCTTGCTCAAGGACAGGGTGGATGCCAGCCCCAAAGTTTCTGTTGGGTGCATTTACACATACACACACACACACACACACACCCACACAAATCCTCACCACTGGTGTCTCCATGTTCTCCCAGAATCCAGCCATTGAAGCTGCTGGAGTGGATGCCCAGTTTGTCAGCCATCAGGAAGCGGAAGCGGGCAGAGTCCAGGTTGGTGCCGCTGCCGATGATGCGATGCTTGGGAAGGCCGCTCAATTTCCAGGTTACGTAAGTCAGAACGTCAACTGTGGAATGGAAAGGACCTCTGAAGTTACACCATCAAGAGGTGCGTGTGTGTGTTTAAGTGAGACTGAGAGGGAAAGAGAAAGAACATCTGTATAAAATATATGTGTTTGCTTGTGAATGGACATACAATAGGTGTGTGTTAAATAGTACCTGGATTGGATACCACAATGATAATGCAGTTAGGGCTGTATCTGACGATTTGGGGGATGATGTGCTTGAAGATGTTGACGTTTCTCTGGACCAGGTTCAGCCTGCTCTCCCCCTCCTGCTGACGGACTCCAGCTGTCACCACCACAATGCGGGAGTTGGCTGTAACAGAGTAGTCTGAGGGGTAGGAACAGGAGTGAATGGGTCTGCTAGGTTGTCCAGGCAAGAGATACAGATGGAGAGCTAAGTTGGGAAACACAATAGCGGGGGACACACATGGTCCTCACTTGCAGAGTCCCATTAAAACCACATATCTTTAGATGATCAGAGCTACGTTGACTTTTACATATTTGGCTGTCTCCACTCTCAGCAGACTGGAAAAGGATCATGACTTTTTTAATGCTAACATGCATAAAGAAAGACTGGTAATGGTGCTTGCCAGTTAGCTGTACCCTGCAAATACCTGGACTGTGCTTGTGTTTCACTGAGGTAACAACTCGCCTTTGTCTGCAACTATCTTGGGTGTTTTGAAGAAGAGGCTGCCGTGCTGCAGGTCCATCATCTCTCCTTTCAACTTGTCCTCCATGACGTCCACCAGGGCCAGCTCATCAGCCAGCTCCTGCAAAGGGAAGTTCATATCATCCTGGACGACACTGCTCCACTCAATACACTAATTCAACAAAGTAGTTGTTTTTGCAATGGATCAACACTACAGAGGTGTAGTCGTTTGTTCCTAGTGCAACAGGATTTTGGAATAAAAACATTAGAACTGTAATTGACCCACTACCACATGACCTGGTTATTTTATAGGGTATATTTTTGTATATAACTGGTAAATTGTGTTCTGCCTATGCAAAGAGCGTCCTGATTACACTTTCTGTTCTGTGCAGTGTATCATGTGTGTTGTTCCAGTGATCGTGGGATCAATAAGGTAATCCTAATACTAGTGCTACGACTACTGCTGCTGCTAAATGTCAGTTTGAATTAAATGAGCCAGGCTGCATCGCTATAGCATAAGGTGACTGTAGTTGATCTCTATTGGTGACATTTAACATTTTCTTGACAGTATCGCAGCACTGTAACAAGGACAGAGATGACATAATACCCAGTCAAACACCAAGAGATCAGTAATCCGTTGTCAGTCTAGTAGACCAGATTCTGGGTATTACCCCTCCTGTGACACCAGGAAGCAGGAAGGTAATCTGAGCAGGGGGGGCTCTTACCCTGAGCAGGATGCTGACAGCACAGGCCATGCCAACCTGGCCCACACCCACCACCGTCACTTTATTCCTGGGGGGATCAGCGGGACCGCTGAACAGCGGGGTGATCAGTTTCTGCAGAATTGAGGCCATTTGCAGTGCTGGAGAGTGAAAAAGCGAAAAGGGGGAACGAGGGAGGAAAAGAAGAACATACCTGGTCAGGCAAAATGTCAGTTTTAGACAGTGACAAACAACCCACAGACACAACCAGGATTAACAGTGCTGCATCCAGCCCAGCAGGGTGAATAGTCAAAGACAAACTTCATAAATACTGCATTCAGTATTCCTGCTTATTACAAATTAAGCCTGACGTTTAGTTCAGCAGCACTAATGCAAGGGTGACTTCACTCTCGACACCTTGATCCATTATTTACACAGGAAAAAAACACTGAATCAGCCAGATCCCAGACATTATCCATCTGCAGAGTTCACCCTGAAAAGACACTTGGCTACACACAAAAACATCAACAGGATACTTGCATTGTTTGGCGATGCTCCGAGCTGCGAGGTATAAATACCACCATGTAATCAGCATGGCAAACTAAAACGATAGCTAAGGTGTGTTTACCCCCTGCATCCACAACACCTCCCGGACTCGCTGTTGTGCAATCCAGTCGGCCGAGGCTGGTACCCAGTCAGCTGCAGCAGTAGCACAGAGCACATGTGACTCAGACCCAGACTGAGAAGCTATATGCGCACAGAGCTCTGCTCCTCTTCCACCACCCTCCTCCCCAAATGGAGGAAAGGACGTTCTAATCCGATGCCAAACCTGACTGCCTGCCTGCAGACTGTTAAAGGAGTTACTGTAATCCTTTAACGCTGCTTCCATCTGCTGCACCTGAACCCCAGATGACTATTAACCTTGTGCTCAATGGGGTGTCACTATAAAAAAACATATGAAACAATTGCCATCATATTTGCAGAGATATAGTATATAATGGTTAGATCATATGCAATGCTTTCTCTCTGATATAAGAGCAATGTAATGCATTACAATATATTACAGCTACTATGAGCTATCAAGCATTTGGATGCATTGTTTATTTACTGTAGTGTATACTGTGATGCTTATAAGGGCCAGTGCTGCACAAAAAGATTACATTATATGCACTCATAGAATCGTGAGGTGCTTTACAAGATTACAAGTTATCATGTAGTGCAAATGTGAATATACCAATCTTGAGATAAAGCATATTATCTGCAAAAATTACTAGTGGCTTTTGGCGTGCATCATCCCCGAATTGCATGAGGCCCTTCCAGTGAAAGTGTATGAGAAGCTGTGCATTCATTAGGCCTAGTTGGAGTACCAAGAGAAAGCAACATGCTCCAAGCATATGGATAAAGACATGAGCGGTTAATGCGGTGGCTTAGCCGGCAAGGTCACAGGAGGTATTAATGAATCGTTTTCATGACACTTAATAACGCATTTCTCGACACACACTTCTATCAGTTAAAATACCTCAAGATATAACAGCGTGTGTCGCCTTTTCTGTAGACATTGTGAACCCCTGGTTTCTGAATGCCAGCATACGGCTGCATGGTGGTTGCAAGAAAGGCTAAGAAAGATAAGAAAATCTTGAACTTGAACTCTTTGTCAGCGTGGTGCATGGTGGGTAATATAGCTGAGAACAGCAGGTATGCAGCGTGAAGACGGCAGGATTTTAATTCTGAGGCTCTTTAATTGATGAAGTGTCTTAAAGCTGTAATCTGAATACCTTTATTATAGGTCTACAGTAGACCAATGTGGTTGCAAAAGTCTGTACCACACATATAGGCAATATATTACCTCAATATTACACATTCTGCTAATTATTTCTTAACATTTCGTGTGCATATTTGCCTTTGTTATCTTTATACTTATTAAATAAGCCACAAAGTCACAGACAAAAATAACAAAACTATAGATGCTCTAAATTATAACAAAACTATAGATGCTCTAACTTGAATGAGTATGCTATTCATCTTCAGTACATACGTTTCCTTTTTCCTGATAGAAAGTGCGACTTCTCCGTTTAATGGCCCAGATGAGAAGAAGTGGCTCTCTCCAAGCGTGGGACAGCTCTGCTGGAGAAGACAGTCAAGCCGGAAGTTGCATCGTGTCGGGTGATGAAAAATAAAATCAGACCCATGTTGCTTGCACATTCATATGAATGATTGCTGTGAGGCATCTTGTCCCAAAGCTATGATTCATACACTTAGACTATAAGTATCATATATTACAGCAAAGGGAATCAAACATGTATGAACCTCATGATCATTAAATTGACTCAACACATCGTTACTTCCCCAAACAATAAATTGAAGCATGAAAGCAGTCCACACCATTCCCAAAACCAAGTCGAGTCTCTAAACCTTCATGCCACAAAGCTACTCATCCCGCTCTCGTATCTACACATGCACATCACATCCATCTTGGCTGTTCACCTGTTGAGGTGAGGGTCCACTTATTTTTGAAACAAATCTATCCCTGCACTGTCTGCCATTCATTTGTAACCATTGTCCTTCCCCTTTCTCCACCACTACAGTAAGACTTACCCTTGATGTGCTGTACTCTGCTTGCTCCTCTACCTGCTGTGTTGTCTGGCTGCTGCTGCCTACTGAATTTAATTGGATTTAATTTAGCCTAGAGAGTTTGGCACTCCGATGGTCACATCAGTCAGCTGGTACAACATGCACCTATAAGAACATAGTTTCTCTTTTGAAAAAATAAATTAAAAGAATATATACACATGCTCCACTTTCCATAACGTTTCTAGACCTGGAAAAGACATGTTTTCCATGACCGTAGGAAGCCTGAAATTGTGTTTTATTAGAACATTCACCATCATCTACCATCATCTACAATCCTATGTTAAAACTTGTTTGTAAAACCAGTCTGTCTTCTCTCCAAACCTCAACTCTTGTCCGTGATTTCACAGTTTGACAAGTCTGGCCTGTGGCCCGGGACAGTTGGCGAACAAGACAGCTCTGACTGTATTAGACAGGAAGCCATGTGCTGTGCGGATGGGTGTAAGGCTGAGGGGTGTGGGCTTAAGGCCACTTGTCTCATTCAGTCAGTCTCAGCTTCTTCTTCAGGGCATCTCTGGTGGAGGGGGGCAGGGCAGACATAAGTACACTTTCACAAAATCGTAGATGAACAACTGCAGGGCAGTCAGGGTACTGATCATGATGATACGGGCCACCAGACCCGTTCCACACCTGAGTTCTGATAGAGGAAAAGGGTTTATATTCAGCCTGCCAAGGCAATGGTATGGTTCTCCAACATTGCCACTTTTGGATGGGACACCACGGGAGCTCTCAGTTTGACAGGACCTGCCACCCCTTTCCCCAGGGGCTCATGGTCTGGGCCTGGCCCCTGAGAGGACTGTGTTCTTAGCAATGGAGCTGACATATTTGATGACTCAGATCCTGCAAGGGTGCCCAGATACCATTAACAAGAGCAGCTTACTCGTATTACTGGAATTTTTTAAGGCATGGTGTGGGTAGCATCAGGTGGACCCACTCTCATGTCTTAATTTGATGATCTTGCAGTTGCAGGATGCAGGGAAGTCCCCTTCTTCTACCCTCAGGGGATGGTAGCAGCAGTGAAAGTGGCCTGAGTGGGGGGTCTCAGGCTACCTGATAGCGATTGTAACCTGGTCTTCCTGTTCCTCAAGGGTGCTCAGAGAAGCCCATCATCCTGCCTTTGGACCTGGGGATGGTCCTGGCAGCACTGCAGCAGGCCCCGTTTGAGCCCCTTGAGTTGGTGGACATGAAATGGCTGTCACTCAAGGCAGCCTTCCTGCTGGCAGTGACATCTGCAAAGAGGATGGGGGAGCTGCAGACCCTCTCAGTGCATGAGGACCTATGCAGTAGTACTGCAGCCAAACCCGGTTTTCTAGCAGTTCTTGTAATGTTGTCTGTAATGCATGTAGCCCACAATTACTTTACAGTGACTCTAACTTGTAATGTTGGGACGTAGTGCCACAAAACCTTTGGATGATTTCAGGAAGATTTTATTGCTTTTGCATTTTTAAGGCAACTTATTACTTTAATGTCAAATACTCAACACAGCGGACCTAAATAAGTTTCCAATGTATGGTTCATGGAGTGCTTCAGAGGAAAGGGAGCAAAGGACCTCTGACATGATTAGGCTAGACATCAAACTATAGATAAGTAATTGCAATAGTTATGTGAAATTGTGTAGTACACGTGTAATAAATATGTATAATAGTTTTGTAGCATATCAGTGATTTTGCAAATGTTAATTGCACATCACAATTATTCCTTTTGTTGGTCTTCAATATTAATTAGATTTTGCAACACGTTTGTTAAAGTTGAATGTGTTTGGTTGACGGTTATGGTATCATTCATACTGGAGATCAGTCACTATAATAGTTGTAACAGAGCAGAAGCAGTTTTAGCGAATTGGCAAAATGTCCCATCTTGTGGTTTCATTTAACCAGTAGGCTAACTCTGATCCATAGTGGTTAAAAACAATGTACACATATTGCAATTTACAAAATTGTATCTAATGTTACATTAACAAAATAGTCAGTGTAGTCCTAAAATATTCACTGTTCTTTTACAAATGTCCAGTCAGCGTTACAGAAAGACACAATGGCAAAACATTTGGCGATAACTAAGTTTATTTCATGATATACCATCTACATTATCATAAATAAAACAGATTCAAAATCCTTACCCACATAATCCCTAGCATTACTGTCCATCCTTGGAGAGCTGCCTGATGAAAGACCGAATCATTTGTTAAGTAAACAAGGTTCAGATTGAGATACAGTGTCACTTGCAACATGTTTACATATTGCTTTCAGATATTACCTTAAAATGTGCTATAAAAAGTTTAACACACCACATTAGAAAAATATCAAAATAGAAATAAAGATGCCCCGGATAATTTCTTCCACTTCACCTCCTTATGCACCCAAAGAGACTCACCGGTGGGTAAATAACCCCATTCACAGTATCTTAATCATTGTTTACACAGGCAGAAGTAGTCAAGAGTTACAAAGAGAAATAAGACCAATGGAGTAGTTGTTCCAAAAGGATTTACTTCCTCCATTGGTCTGCTTTCCAGATCTGTGGTGGATGGATACATGCAGCCAGTGAGGTGGGCTATGTGGGTGCACTGCAACAGCCAGTCCTGCAGATGGGACTGAAGGATCAGAAATCTTTAAAAAAAAAAAGAAAAAAAAGAAGCACAACAGAGCACTAAAACCCAAAGCATGTAAACTCACATGGGCACACTGGTAGGGCTGGACAATTAATCATTTATAATCGCACACCGCCATTTTATTTTCTTCAATGAATAATTGTCAAATATTATTATATCAGCAATATTGAAACACTTCATTTAATGTAGAACGTCTGCTGTAGTTGGTAACAGTGAAGATGTTGACACAACATGCGTGCAGTAAAATTACCAGTTATCATTTTAGCCATAATTGTGCAGCCCTATACACTGGGATTCAAGCAGTGATCAGCCATTGAACCCCCCCCCCCCAAAAAAAA
>OOFE01035554.1:12725-39746 GCA_900323365.1 Monocentris japonica | reverse complement strand
CCCCCCAAAAAAAAAAAAAAAAAACGAACCCAAAACAAAGGTTTTTCTACCTCAACTCGGAGATTAGCTAATTTTCCTCATACAGTGATGTGACCTGATTACACCACGCGTCTCCTCCCAGCACAGACCACATTAAGTTAGAGCGGAATTGACCTGAGCACCATAAAAATAATGAGACATTCTACCTAGCTCTATAACTACAGTGCTGATTCAAAAATTCATACAGAAATACATGTAGACTTTGTTATTAGTAACATTGCTTTGTGCTATAAAATGGGAGGGCACTAAGTGCTAACAGTATCCAGGCACTTCACCATCAGAAAAAACACCTGGCACAGAGCATTAGAAACTATGTCCTTCAAAAACTACAACCATGCATGGATAACTGGCCTCTCCATTCTGCACTTACTTCTACATATAAGGGTTAAATACACAGAGACACAAACAATTCACAGATTAAAAACATTAAAATGAGTCTCTTCAGACTGCCACAAAACTGTTATTCAGAAGCTGTTGGTTGAAGAGACCTCCCTCTCGTTGTGGGAGAAAAGCTAGAACATGGAGAGCAGAGTCTACCATTCCCAATTAAAACTGTCCTTGATTCAACAATGTATAAAAAGAGGTGATCTGAGTTTGCTGCTTGGGTTGTGGTGTGTTGTGGCAGATGACAGGGTGTGGCGTGGCCATGGTGAGGGACGGGTGAGAGTCCTTACTTGCCAGTACTCTCTGCTGCATCGTTGCTGCTGATGCCCAGGTAGGAAGCTGTGCTCTCCACAATGCCCTGGAGGGGGATGATCACGCTGTCCACGAGGCCCTTGAGGGTGCTGATCTGCTGGGCATCCAGGTTCTGGTAGGCATAGTAGAGAGAACCAGCCACGACAACCAGGAGCAGCAACCTGAGCACCATAGACATGAAGCCTAGTTGGCTTGGTGCCTTGCTTGAAGAAGTTGTGCTGCTGACTCGGGAGACAGACTCTGAGTAGGAGTGCCTCTCAGTGTGGATGCTGCGCTGCATGAGGGACTCATCCAGCCAGTAGTCACTTGGTTTGACCGGTCGCCCAGCCGCTCCTCGTATTGGCCGCCTGCAGGATGCACTGAATAGAGTGGAACATTGGAATATGAAAAAAACAAAATCAAACTTCAATGTTAACATTTGGCTATCTGATGGCTATCTTCCAAAAGCAGTATTGTGTCACAGTATATGAGTGATGGGCATGAATGCATGTGAGCACCTCAAAACAAAACAAAAAAAGTTTAATCGTTACCTGATGCCTGTTGGTGTGCTAATTTCATTGGCGAGGATATCTTCAACAACACTCTCCCCAGTCTTCTTAGAGGTCTCGTCATCAGTAGCGAGCTTATCCTCCACCACCTGTCAATATATTGACAAAAAGTAAGATACCGTGCCTTCCTACAAACGTATTCATACAGTCTGGGTCTATGACTGATAGGATGTGTCTCACCTTGGTTTGTCGTCTGCTGCTGGTCCTGACAGTGACAGGAGTTTTCCCTCGGCTCCGCACAGGTTTCTCCACTACGGGAATTGGCTCTGGTTCAGGGGCAGCAATTTCCTCTGACAAAAACAGGGGCAATGCAAAAATAATAGTGAAAAATAATGGTTACTGTAGATTTTTTTAAATATTTTTCCAACACTTGACCAGTGCCCCAAGGTGGGTTGTGGCAAGTTTATGTTATATCCCCAAATTATTTTGGGAGAAATAATTATATAGAATATAAATTTAAATCAAGAAAGGAAGTGGCAATATTATGTTGCCAAAGCCAGGTCTTGTTGCCAGGTCATGTTGACATATTCAGGCCATGTTGTTGTCTTGAGGAGTGATGGTCAGTGATCTGTGGTAAGAGCTCACCATCTTCCTTGTCACTGTACTGGTCAGAATGTGTGTTGCCATTCTGGTTACTGTCTGTCTTGGGCAGAGGTGTGAGGTCTGAGGCAATCTCAGGTGCACTCGGGATTTCAGCTGGAGGCTGGTCCAAAAGCTTCTGCAGCTTCTTCTCATACACCTTACGGGTGGAAGCTGGATGGAGGGAATACAGGGGCGAGAGAGAGTTAAATGACATCTAAAATGTCAAAAATCCTACCATGTATACTTTCACACCAACAGGGTTCACACAGTTTTTATTTAATAAATTCCACTACTTTTACCTGATGATTCCATTACATATTGCACAGCATCAGTGACCAAACAGCTAATTTAAAGGCCCACGGTTCAATTGAAACTTAGAATATTATTAGAATTCATTATTTGGATTACTACTGGTTCAAATGTAACTAGATGGTAGCAGCCAGGCTTGACATTAGACTGACTGAAAAAAAAAAAAAAAAATAATAATATATACTGTATATCTGGTTATGCAGTTTTACTAAACTTTCCCCAGTGCTGACTTTTCCCATGTTTTTCATAGGAGCCGGAGCCCTTGTTCAAGAAACTTACCCACAATAGGTCCGGAATCCACACCATACTTTGACAGCTGCTCTTTTAAGTCTTCATCAGTAAGATCTGTCACTTCTACGTCTTCTGTGCGAGGCCTGTCTGTCTTTCTGGTAGCTTTCTGCGAAGGGATTATAGGGGTCATTGTGAGAAGCACTTAAATAAACCACACACAAATGTTTTCTTTATCAACCCACATAAACAATATGAAACGCCTACGTGCATTTACTGTTAAATTAGATCGTATAGTGATAGTAAATGCAAACAGCCGATTTAGATACATTTTGTTAAAGTTAGCAAAAAATAAAGAAAACTTACTCTCCCAGAGCGACTTTTGCTGGAAATCACAGGAGCCGGTAATTCTTCGTCGCTGGAGAATGTATCTAGGGGTGGACTTTTCTTATTGTTCAGTACGGTCAAGTTCTTCAGATACAGCTGAACATAGACTTCCTTTTTATGTTCTCCAGTTGGAAGTGGCACATTGTTTGCCGTGAGCTCATATTTTAGCTTGTCTTTCGTGAGAACCGACGGATCTTCGAGAAATTCTGCCATGCCTACTTTTTGGCTAGCTTTTTTTTCTTGCAGCTAAAGGAAATTAGCAAATTCGCTCACCAGCTCAACAACAACACCGAGAACGTGACCGAATAGCGCTGTTGTCAAACGGGACTGGCGCCTACACGCTAGCAATTTAGCTTGCAGGACAGCAAATGTTTAACAAAATAAATGCCCGACTTTGCTTGTTAGCCTAGTAACTCAAATATTTTCAGATATGTTTTTTGCGAAATAAGACACATGCGTATGCTGCAAATAAAACAATCCAAAATTTAAACATGAACTAGCTACAAAATGATTGAATTAGCTTAGCAGCAAACCGGTCCACTTGCTACTGTCTGTCCGCGGTCGCGTCGACGCCAAACAATAACCACGCCTGCTATTGGACTTTAGGCCCCAATAAACTCAAATCTGATTGGTCTGCTATGAATGGAACGTTCACTGGCTCCCGCCACAAAGAAACCACAGACTGGAGTTGAGATGCAGCATTACATAAAAACGTGCCGTTGTTATTTTCACTTTAAAAGAGCTCCACGATAAAATAATTGCTTAAAAATGTAAAGAAATGTCAAGTAACAGTACGAGACACACATAACTACTGGACAATTATCAGTCTAATAACACGATACAACCATTTTTACAGCTGTAGTTACGAGCATGTTTAATTTATGAATTTGGCCTAATCTGCGGGACGAGCGTGTTAATGGCTTGTTATAAATGGCAGCGGCTATACAGTTCTGGCTTTCAAACAGCTGAAGGGGTTTTCAAATTACATTATGTGATAATGATGAATTCTGCTACTTGAGCAGAAGAGGGCAGCATCAACCACTTTATTAAACAGTCCAAAATAAACCACAGATAGGCTTTATAGAGGTTTTCATGTCATCTGACATCTGGAAGGAAAAAGAACAAGGACAAAAGGCAAAAGGTGGTAGAAATTTCTTGAAAAAACATCACTTGCTTTCCGGGTTAAATAGGCATAGCTGTGCAGCAGAACCCTCCCCCCTTTCTCTCTCTCTCTCTCTCTCTCTCTCTCTCTCTCACACACACACACACACACACACAGACACACAGATGGCAGTCTCTGACCACTGTCTGCCTGTCTTTGGTCTCTGGGCATGCCAGCCTTTAACTCTGTGGTGAGGGCCCTATGTTGCCTTGGGGACAGTGGTTTGAGGTGGCAGTGTGGCTCCCCCACCTGTCCTTCAGACCTGCCTCTCCAGGGCTTTCTGGGATGCTGCTGTAGAAACCAAGCAATTGATCCCCACCTCAACTCCAAACCACACTAAATACAGCACTTGAAGTATAGTTCAGCTTTTCCATAGTGGATTTGCCAATGGAGTGTAAGC
Source organism: Monocentris japonica (assembly GCA_900323365.1). Lineage (NCBI taxonomy): Eukaryota > Metazoa > Chordata > Actinopteri > Trachichthyiformes > Monocentridae > Monocentris > Monocentris japonica. The sequence continues at coordinate 35,395 of OOFE01035554.1, read as the reverse complement.
GTAAAAATGTTGAGCCCTTGAGAAACACCTCTTAAGCTTTCTTTGTATGTAATTTATACAGAAAATAAGGCGTGGGCCAAGAATCATAGAGAGTGCCTCTTTAAGCATAACAGTCATGCCCTCTGAAAAATGATCAAAGCTCACTCTTTAATCGTCAACATTCACATTTTCAGAATGAGTTCATTTAAAATGGAATTGCTCTACCTGACATGCAGCTGTAGGCCTACCAGGCAGTATATCGTGCAACATTTTTTGACAGATCTTTGTGAAATTAAGATAGAAAAAAAATCAAGCAACTGGCAGAAATAAAGAAAATAAAGATATGGAAAATATAAAGGTGTGTGTATGAATATAGCTGGTGTAGTTACATTAAAAAAGTTGTACTGACAATTGAAACAACAAAATGTTATCATATAATGAGTGGCAGAGAGGGCACGTAGGTCTAAAATGAACATAGACTCAAAGATCCAATTTCTAACAATGGATTTTTGATCACTTAGAAAAATGTTGAACACAGACTCCTTGGTCCAGTTTATCTTGGATTTTAAGCATTTCTAAATCCCAATTGAGCCAACCACAGGAGCAGCTTAGGAAAAGTCAACCTCTACCACCCAGAGAATGTCTGATCCAATTCCACTGACACAACAAAAGAAATACTTGTGAAATTAATCAAAGTTATGAAATTTCAGCACACTGTATGATCACAGGTAAGCCTTGTCACCTCGCGGGCATACATCTGCTACTTGGTCCGGATTTGTATAACAATCAGACAGTCAGCTGTATTTTTTTTGAAAAGTTGATCCTGTTACCCATAAGTGTACATTAATGGGTTTCACATTAAAAGGGCCTCTTGTGTGATCCTGGCTGAGTTGCATCAGTGAAGCGAAACTGAAGATTGAATCCATTGTACAGTTGGTCTGTGCCACTACTATGCAAAAGTAAAAAAAAAGTTAGGTAATTTTCCCTGCAGTAATCTATAACAACAATCTCTAATCCTCCAAGGATGTTATTCCTTACTGCCAAACTAATTAAGATCAGACCCTGTGCAGTTTCCTGTGCCAAAAGGAGGGTAGGATGCGGGCAGTGGGTACAGTGCATTTCACAGGAGTTGAGATTTGTGTGTCCTGGCCTAGGAACAGCCATCTAGTAGTGCTCACACAGTATATTTTCGTCTGTTGACAATCCAAAATGTACTTAAAGGACACACACTTAGTTGTAGACATTTCTCTCAGAAGGAAAAATGAGACTCCCTCTCTGGCCCTTGCTGATGCCCATTTGGCCACCTGCCTGTTGTGTCATAAGAGCATAAGTCATAAGTACTCCTCCATATATTTGCATTATTATTATGATTTGATCTTTTGCCATTTTGTTTGGCCATTGAATACAGAAAACACTACTCATGTCCTCACTGAACTTTAGAGAAATATTACTGTACTTCCATGTAGTGAATGAAATATTTCTATTAAATCTCCACTGAGGCACCTACGGGATGCCATGTTGGATCATTTAGAGGAAAACTTGTCGACCATCCATCTCCTCAAAATGTAATACAGCCACATGTCATTTGTGTAAAGGATCAAGACAAATTTGATATGTTAAAACCACTGAAGGTGCCTCCACAGTAGCTCACGGTGACCAGTGCACATGTACTGCAAGTAAAGGAACTTCAGTGCTGTAGATTCTTTATCCACTCCACAATTCAACAGATCATGGACCCTATGTGCAAAGCTAAGCAGAGCATGTGCCAGCAAGCTACTGTGTGCCAAACACAATCACCAGTGCTGCCCAAACAGAAATGTATCCACTGTCCCCAAGCACAGCCCTGGCACCCCAACCATAAGGCCTTCAGGAACTCCTTGCAACTCTATACTCTATACAATTAAGTGAATTTCATTCAGCCAAATAATCCATCCTGCATAGTGAAAGTTTTATTATTTTACAGACCATGATACTGTGTGATACAATATCAAAACTCTCATCTAATTTCTAGGATTTTAGAAACCATAAATTTCATATGAATAGGTACATGTCATACATGGTTCATTACCAAACAGGCTTGTTTTAAGTGCCTCAAATGGTTGAACCGAATGGCCGGTGGCTCACGACGAACAGAAAGGGTAACCTCACACAGGTGACTGCCAGACTCTTGAGTTAACAGGAAAGAAATATTTCCGTGCTTAACTTGGCTGAAGCTCTCACCAGACCTGCCTCTGCTCAGTTTTTCTGTCCGCATGGCTGAACACTGGTACCGGACCAGTATGGGAAGAGCCAAAGACTTCTCAAAAGCCTCCTGTGATGTGTCGGTTGTGACACCGCCATGCCCCTCAACTGTTTCCTCTCTTTCCTGGATGCCTGTGTTGTGAGCTCACAGCTCCCTCACTCAAGTAAGTCGCCATTCGGGAGCCTCAGCATTAACCATACCTAATAAACGAGAAGCAGACAATCAACAGAGACTCACCAGCACTCAAAGGCACAAGTGCCAAATCAGGGAACACGCCAACAGCTCAATGCATTCAGCATTTTACTGCAATTGTTGGCAGAGCTCATGCTCAATTTTCAATTAAGCGCAAAAAAGGACAGAGAGTGGATTTTATCAAAGCTGACAAGAGACTTTGGAGACCTTTGTGTGAGGTGCTTCCATAGACTACCATGATGTTTTTGTAATTTCCTTACTGGAAGGTTTGGGGTCTTTTTGGTATCAAGTTATTGTTAAGTTAGGTTACGACTCTTGGCTCTAAAATGTTTGACTATAGCAGCAAGCACTAGTCCCTAAAACCTGGCCATGCTTGGTTTTATGGTCCTGGACTGCTTGTTGGCTGGACCTTTATCAGAATGTCTGGTCAGTATCCGTGGACTAGGAAGTGCTCCATCTGGAAACGGCACGTCATTTTTACTGTTCTTCAACACAGTATTCCTGTTGGTGGTTCAATTCTTGTAGCAACTCATAGTTTTGTGTAGTAAAACACCAGGGGCCTATCGATGCTCTGAAGCTTCACAGTGTGGCTCATCCGTGCCAGCGGTAAAGGACAAATGTGCCAAAGTCTGCTGGGTTTGGCTCTTTTTTCACCCCCTGGCTTCCAGCACTGATGTATCCAGCTGAGGTACAATAATTTGACACCTCTTAAGCAGCAGGACCCTTTAGCGTGACAACCACGGCTTTGTTTTATATTCCTGCCTATTTTGAACGCAATAAAAAATTACAGTCAGCAACATCCAAACTGTGTTTTTATCCACTTTGGACTTTTGCCCCTCCTCACCCCCTTCAATCTCCTTTATCCCTCCCTTTCCTATGTGGGATTTAACGTACACTTTGTGGTAACCTTGCTAAGTTATCAATTTTTTCTATGTTCTCTTACACTGAATAAAGGCTTGTTTCTCTGTGCCTGCTTGTTAAGACTTCAAGGACAGCTCCCTCCATCTGGCATTAAGTATTCCTGGTGCCAGTGTCGGGTTAACTGACACTCCTGCACTTAAACTAATGGCAGCGAACAGTCATCTCCCATGAGGTGCTCACCTTGGAAAAAATCACCCAGCTCCCTCATCCCCAATCATAGTGGTGCTCTCACCACCCACTGAATGAAACCATGGGCATGAAAAGAGGGATTGTTTCACTATTCAGGCATATATAAGGGCAAATGAAAACATGTAATACGCATGTCCTCTCTTGGATTTGCCCTCCTTCCAAATTCAATGAGACGTTGAGAAGTGGGAAGAGTATAACATCATCCAACTATAAAAACAGAGGATCAGCAGATCATTAATAAAACATCTTCATTAGGACGGAAACACACTTCCAGATTCCTTGAACAAAGTCTTTAGTCAAATATTAAAGATCCAGATGCTCTCTGCTTTCCTTTAAGAAAAACAATAAGATTAGCTCTTAACCATGATCCTCTACATTTATGTGGAATGCCATAATTGGGCCAAGGTTTAGCAGAAATAGTAATGTCCACCCTGACTAACAAACACATCCCCAAGAGTTTTTTTTTTTTCGAGTAGGTGAGAAATAGACACACTATGATGTGATTCAAGGCACAAGCCTAATATGTTGATACCCAGGTGGCACCACCGACACAAACCTTCAATCTGTTTGGTGTTCTGTTATTATTATTATATTATTTTTTAGCATTCCTTCAACAAGAGGAAATCTGTTCCTGTGTTTTTCATCAGATGTTGTGTTTTGTCAGACACAGTTCATGCTTGTTTTAAGTGACTCACATGGTTGGACTGAATGGCCAGTGGCTCACGACGAACAGAGAGGGTTTTGGTTTTGGACTGTTTCACGTGTGCCCATGCCTTTCTGTAAGCTTTTGTATCATGTTTATAATTTGGGATCAATTTTTTTTTATTTGAAATCATAGAAATTGTCTCTGTTGGTAACAAAATGCAAAAATGTCACACATATACAGCATTGAGGGAAATTGAGTGACATCAGTAATGATTAAGCCCCGGCTAGCACCACTTGGTGATGTAGTGAACCCAGGTGAATCATTTTCATCTGATATCAGACATGATAAAGATGCTAACTTAACCTATATCAGAAAATCAAGTCCTACAAGCCATTTTCCTTCATGTTCTCCAGTCATGAACTTTTCTGCAATGTGTGATGGTTTCTCTGCAATATGTGATGTGTGTCTGAAAAGTGTATGTTTTGGAGAAAAATAGACAATAATATAATATGATGAAATGTTAATTTTGTACATGCCTGCAAGGAATTATTCACATACATATCGCCCGTATCATAATCCACCCTCTTGCTATGCCACTGTAGCCTCACAGCATTCCAATGTCTCCCAATGGATTTCCCAAAGACCCATCTTGTTATTTGATAGCATTTCTGGCACTCCTTGGGAGATGGACTATTTCCAACCAGAAAGAGATTGTTACATAAACATCTACTACAGGTGAGTGCAGGGCAAAGAGGAGCACCACTCAGAACACAGGAGTGCAACATCATAACCCGTCCTCCTCTGAACCCCCTTCTCAATGGAAACCTAAACAGCTTTTTAAGAATGAAGAGGTTTTTCAGTTTGTTGCTAAATATAGGCCAGCCCAGTGGGAGGTGGCAGGTTCCAGAGCCATTTTCAACAAAGATGAGCCCCAGGTCCTGCCCAGGGCCCGGCGGGTGGTGACTGCCGGTGGTCCGCCTTTCTCTTATGCACCGGCTCTTAAGTAAACACTGCAATCCTGCGGTCAACTACAGCATGGCAACGAGCGAAAGGACTCACTGTGCAGTTACACACAGCTATGGTGTGTTGTCTCCTTCGCCCCACTCAACCATCCCCCCTCCCCATCCCAGAGGCCTGGGCAGGGGTCGAGGGCCAGCGACAAACCTTGATGTGTGATCCCAGAACCCTGCTGGGAACTCCTGGTGGGGGCAGTGTTGGACTTTGGCTCCTGGACCTCTCAGACTGACCATTTTCCATGTGGAGAAAGTGTCTAAATTCAGAACGTTATCATGTTTATTGGAATTATGGGAATTCATTGTTTTGATCCTCATTGGTGCTCAAAATATCAGACAAGACGTCTGATAAGACAAGACCAGTGAAATCTAGTAGGAGGAGGGATCGCCAACATTAATGAACCATTACCCACTTTTAGTGTATTGAATCATCATCATCAGTGAATTATATTTCCAACATGTTTAAAATGTGAAAAATGTACATTCTATTGACTGAGCTGAAAACTTAAATAAATATAAACAATTACAGTTTAACTATTACTGTTCAATCTGCAGAAGGGCTCCCGGCAGCTTCTTCTGGATAGACCTTGAATACATTCAAATACATTTCAAATACATTTCTCGTAAAGCTTACCAGTATGGCAAAATGTTATCAAATGAAAACTCCAGGTTTGAAGGCAAATGATATAGTATAAATGATATAAATGATAAGTATAATTTGACTAAGGTCTGCTGGGTGTAAAGTAATCGAAAGCAACACTAGGACAATCTTAACATTGACCATATAGAAATCAGCTTTGTAGTATGATTGGTTAACCAAGCAGATGAAGTGATGTATGTATCAAATTCAAATGATTAACATGTTAGGGAGTTTGAAGGTCTGTGCATGTGCGTGACAGCCAGAAATGCCAAGTTATGCCAGGAAATATCTGAAATTTGAAATGTTTTTATCAGAGTGGCAACCATCCCAGGATAACAACCCATTAATCACCAGGATCATATCCAATAAAGCGCAGGATTAATCAACACATAGCAAATCTGACAGTCCTCGTCTTTATCCATTGAGGAAAACAAGGGGCAACAGGTAGGCCTTTATCCATTGAGCTCTGTTCTTGCATTGCTCCCCTACACATGGAGATCATAATTTGGGGGAGTCTCAGTGGCTACCTGCAAGGACCACAGGGGTGGCAAATAGCAGGGCTGTGGCTTTCTGAGCTTCTTAGTGGTGCAAGCAGAAGGATTTACGGTAACTCTCAGACAAGCGTTCACAGCTTGGACTCTTGGCAAGGATACGATATTGTCCCTGGCCAAGCATCAAACCCACTGAACTTGAGGTCCAAAAGTACCTACACAAAACCCTAGGATGTTTGAATGATAAATCGCCGACATTTAGTGGCAGAACAAAAAATATTGGCCTTGCTGGGGATATCAATTTTAATTTTAATTCACAGTGAGATTGCACACTGGGTGGCTTGATTGACCATCGATGGCCTCCTGGACTAATTGACATCCTCTTCCCTTTGGGTTTTCCTGCAAATTCAGCACAGGTGCAATAGTAGAATGCAGAAATGCAAATGGGGGTGACATTGAATACACCCCATGATTTCAAGAGCTTTGACCAAATTGTCTTTAAGTTCATGTCTTCTCCTTTTGGGACACAGAATTTATTTCTCCATGTAACTGAGCCTTTTCTTAGTGCCTGCTTTGGCTTGCCATCACCAATACCTGGTTTTGATAAAAGAGAAACCAGTTCCGTGAGATTTCCTGACTAGAGTTCAATGAGAAAACCATATGGCAAAAATAGCTCAAGAAGCATATATGCCATGAAACATAATGGATCAATTTAATAATCCTTTCTGTCTACAGAGGGATTAATACATTAAAGATGAAGATGTTTTTTTGATTACTGGTGTCTTCTCACTTGTTGTTACAAAGCCACCCCAAATTGACATTCAGGCAAGAGCATGATATACATGGCTAATGCAATATTTTATTAGTGTGTGGACCTCTGATGATGCCAATGGGTGCTTTATAAGCCGCAACACTGAATTTAAGGTCAAAGAGGATGCACTGAGCCAAATACACCAACCGCCGCCCTGGAGAAAAAAGCCCTGGTGCTAATATTAGGGGAAGACTGATTACAGTGCTACTATTAGGTTTTGGCATTGATTTTTGCAAGTCTAAAGTAGGAACGCCCTCAGTACTTCTCTTTGGTGTTCATGCCCTCGGTCCTCAATGGCACACTACATGATATTATGAAGAGCCAGACCAAACATGCCAAAGCAGACCACAGGGTTACTCACAGCCCCTGCACATTCTTTTGAGGGTGAAATGTGACCCAGTCCTATTTTTCAGCAGCTTGTCAGACTCAGTGTGGTGCATGGAGGTAAACTAAGAGGGAAAACTGTTGTCACCTCTCTATAGCTCTTATTTTTTCTCATTTACAAGATGGCAACCTCAGGTGGCAAAATGAGAACAGATGGGTGGGTTGGGTGGCTGCTGAAAGTCACGGCGGAAATGAAAAACTAAGATGTGCAATAACAGTAGACAAAAAATGGAAATATGTTTATTGGCGAAGCTTTGCATCAAGTTGATAAGCATTTGTAGGGATCCTAACAATGCATGCAAGTATAGTACCAACATGCATGAAGATACATAATAACATATTTGAGACTGAAATTCATGTCATTTGACGTAACTATCCGGGTTGTATTCAATCAAAATCTTTGTACAAGTAAGCATCTCAAGGAAGCTGTGCATGTCCAACTGTGTGCATACATACACTTCAAAGATCCTAACATGGCTTTCCTGGATGATGTCTGCACCATCTTCCAAATTTTATTTTCTATTTCCTACCTCTACACATTTGGAGAGCAAAGTCTTTGTTGGACAGCATCATCAGAGACTTGGATTGGAAAACACTGTTGGGCATTCAATATGTCCGAGCTTGTCATCAAATGAAGCTCATTTTGAAAAATGCTTGTTATGACTGCTGCTAACCGTATCCACCCACTCTGTGCCCAGTGAGAAGGGACAGAGCAGAGGAAGTCTTTCAGTCAGTCAGGTCATACTTCATCTCAGCAGGCTATCGGGCTGTCCACACTGGAGGACGGACAGCAGTGGAGCTCAAGGTGAAACTGCCAATGCCACCATACTGCTTCTCTCTAGAAGAACACAAGAATCATACAGCAGTGGGTTCTTTCCACACCTGAGGATTGCTGGTGATAAATGCATAAGAGAAGAGTGGGTAACCTGCAAAACGTGAAAAAAACTCTCACACCCTTTCTCACATTTGCAAGCACAACATTTGATAAGAAGAAGAAATTATAGTGTGCAGTGTTTTCACCTACCAACCCAAGAAAATTACAATGTCTCTGTGACCTTTTCTATAAAGTTTCTCCTGGATTAAATGCAATCTCCAGTAGAGGCAGTATCCTTTGTAAATCCATCCATCCATCCATCCATCCATCCATCTAGATGTTAAAGGAAAATTAAATAGGTGAAATATCTGTTTGTGATCAATGCAGTGCAGCAGTTATTTTGTGACAAAGTGTTGTAATTGGATTTTTTTTTAGTGTACTCACTTCCCTCGACCTGCCTCATCTGCTTCAGTTAGTGATTTCCTACATTTCCCAGAATGCCTTTCAACAACCCAGAGAGAACGCTTGAACTTGTTGCATTCAGCTGTTGGCTATATGCATAGGTGGAGAGACCAATAGCGATAGCAAGTTAGTTTTTCCAGTTTAGAAAAAGCGAGAGTCACTTACTCAAAAGACAACATGTCTTGAAAACTGCATTGCATTATAGCCTATTCAGGCTACTGGAGGTGGAGAAACTGGTATCTTTTCGTCTCCCATGATTGATTTCTCCCAACATGATTGTTGAATGTTGGTGCAAAATGGTGGATCTAGAAAGAAGCCTTTGCTCTTTGATTCTAACTGACAGCAAAACCTGACGTTTACTGTTTTCGATTGTTGAAAAGTTTTTGTAGCTGTTCTGGAATTATCTCGACGTGACGTCACATTGTCTATGTTTGGCCACTTATCCACGAGAATAAGAAAAATACACCAAACAACAAAATGGACCCAGAAATGCAAGGTACATCGCCCATAGCTGTTTTAGGGTGGATTTTTCCTTTAAGTTCTTAAAACATGTAAGACTGCTGATCAGTCTATACGTTATTTCCAGTATGCCAACACCATTGCTACCCGTCACTCTAGCTGCAGATTTTCACCAGCCACAAACCCCAAACATTCTTACCTCCGTGCACAGCCACAAAAGGAGCACCCCTCCTCATTGACCAAAACTCACTGTTGAAGTTTAAAAAGGGCTGGACTATCCAAGAAATACAGCCAACTTTAACACTGAAATAGATTTCAATAAATTTTAATTTCCGCAGCCACTTTCCCCCATTACGAGAACGTAATGAATTAGCAAACAAAAGCCTCAAAAGAATTCCCTTCCATTTTTCTTTATTCAATGAATTACCGTCAACCACACAAGGAAAACAAAAGATGGCAAGTTTATTTTTCTGTGGTGTAGCCATTTCAACAGAGCGATTATTCACTGACACCACCTTCAAAGGTTCCTCAATCAAGGGTTTCAAGTGCCATTGATAGTACTTGGCTAAAGTGGGAACATGATGTTACTGTGTATTATATTGTAACATATAATTTGTTAAGAACTGCGACAGTATATTTTCCAAATGTCGGCGATATTTACAAATTTAACATCTGTAAAATGTTTGTCCAAGAAAGGTCTCAGTGTTGCAAAAGTACTGCATGTGTTTGGAATGTTGTTCAAGCTACTACAATGACCTGTATATTATTGTTGTTATTTATGAACATTAGACAAAGAAACACATTGTGTGATTGGACATTTGATAAGGCTGGATGAAACTTGGGTTGAACATTGGGTTGTTGCAGTAGCAAATAGCAATACAATATAGCAAAGAAAAAGTAAAAATAGAGAAAATATAAACAACAATAAAGCAATTTGGGGTTATATAAAAATATACAACCAACAGTTTCAACACTAGTGCATGTGTGCAAACTTACAACAATAAAACAAAAAATAAATAAATAAATGCAGAATGTGTATGATATGAAAATATACCATAAATATGAAATATATGTTGAATGAATCAGGTGGAAACATAGAAATATCAATATATAACTTATACAATATATAACAATGACAAGGATATGGGAATATGAAGAAAACAGAGATGCATGCATATACTGTATGTTTGGGCTGTTGCATTTTGTGGCACTGGTAATGACGGTCTGATTGCAGAATATGCTTGTGTGTTTGTTTGTGTGTGTTTGTATAAATGTGGGTGTATATGTGTGTATAAGTGGCCTGTGTGTGGCCAGACTCGCTGGGCTGATCTTGGCCCCTGGCTGTTGCTGGCGTTCAGCATGTCTGTAAAGAAACAGCTGGAGGCAAAGCCAACACCAGTCCCACTCAAGAGCACCCTGCCAGCAGCGACAGATTCCAGAACTTTCCATGGTCCTGCGTCGCCATGCCAACAGGTCTTGGCACGGCACGGCTGTCCTGATCTGCACACCTGGCCCACCAAGAGTCCAGAATCACCTCTCCTGTCACTGTGTGATGAACAGGTCATTTAGAACCCAAGTGTTTGTGTGTTTTTAAGAGTTATGGGCCCAGGTAAAGAAAACACCGTGGCAGTGGACCTCCTGTGTGTTACCCTAATCAAACAGAGCTGAGAACCTTAGTACTGTAGAATAGCTGCATAAGGCTTCGGCTTGAATTCGTTCAAACCTGTGCTGTGGAAAACCCACACAGAGGGATATTCAAGAAGAACCGGCATTATGGAAATGGAGCACGATAAAGATTTGTTTTGTTTGCCCTGATAATGACATCGAGTGTTGTGGTATCAGTTCACAGTGGGATAAGACATGGTGATACTCAGCCAATGATGGTGACAAAAAGAAGATGTTCAACAAAGTGCCACTTGCCTATTTGTTGCATCTCTACAACCTCTGCAATCCTAACCCCGATTTTAGCATAACCCTAACCCTGATCCCCTTTTTAAACCCAATCCTGAATCCCAACCCTAACCTGACCCTATTTCTAACCCAATCCCCAACCCTAAAATAACCTATGGCATTAAATAGCTATACACTACTGTTCACACTATTGCGAGTATCACCTGAAACTCAGTAGACTTTTTAGTGACACATTATAGTCGCTTGATAGTAAACTGAGTATTGGCATTGGACTATCCAAATAAAGTGCGACACAGCAGCAGTGTATCCTGGTACCAAACCTGGGTCAAATAGTATTTGGAGAAAAAAAAGTTTGTTTTAACTCTTGAAGCTACACTCAGCAACTTTGCACTTAGTGACTCCAAATGGCAGTGAGAGGTAATTGTTTGAAAAATGTAAACTTCAATACCCAATAGCATGGAAACAATAAGCAAGGTGCTCAGGAGGCACAAAATAATCAAAAAGGGAAAGGAGCCACCAGCAATGCAAAAACATCTGTGTTTATTAGGTACCTGGAAGCATATGCACTGTCCCAATTACGCAGATGACAATGGCTTCTGTTGTTCTGCGTTGCCTGAAGCCATTAAACAAGGAACTCATGCATTTATTGCTGCTTTGGTATTACCTTTCATCACGTTACTTCATTTTAAAAAGTTAAGCAAACGCTAATTAGGTCGCATTAATCGAAAATGAACAGAAAAAACTTCAACCCCAATTATGGATGCAACCGAGCATCATTTTTGAGACATTTTATTCCTTGGGTCTTTCAAATAAAAGTTGTAGAGGAATGGGGAAGCTTTGAATGGCTGTAATCAATCATCTTCCACTCCATTTTGCACTTGCCAGGTTGAACTATTGTTCGTGGAATGAAATCACATTGGTAGGACACAAGAAAGCACGGAAATCTGATTGGCTGCTGACGACAGATGACCGTGAAAAGTTGAGCTGTGGACAACTTTTGTCAGCTGACAAGCTTGTTGAACATCCAGACATCGGTCCCTGGTTAGTTCAGCTCTATAGGAAATGAATGGACTTCCAGTGACTTGTTGATCATGTTGCTTGCACTGTGAATGCATCGTTAAGGTCAACGTTGTGATCCTTTTGGCTCAACTGGTAACGCATGGTATTATCAGTGAGTTAGAGAATTTGATTACCTCAACCTTGTTAAAGTTTAATTGGTGACACGAGGCGACAAGTCTTCTTAAGCCCGTCTTTATAGCTCAGTTGGTCAGGTGGACAGCAGGGGCATCAGCCAGAGAACCACAGGGGTGGTGTTAACTGAATCAAGACAATTTAGATGGTGTCCAGTAAGTATGTTAAATTTACCTTCAAAACACTCCTGTGATTGTCTCATTGTTTTGTCTTATGTCACCTATCTGGTACTTCACATGATAATCCTCAAGTTCTTTCTTTGGTGCTAAGATGTTATTGCTGTGGTGTTTTTGCACTGCATTTCCTAGAGACCACTCGTCAGTACTGTGCTGTCTTTTTCCTTGGATTTTGAGTTTGAGTTTCTGTAGGTGGCGCTCTTTTATTTGTCTGTTCAGCCATGGTGTCCATCGCTGCCTATTGAGGTTTTTCCCCAGAAAAGACCTACCTGACACCAGGTATTGAGAACAGCAAATGCAAAAGCTCTCATGAACTGGGTTTAGGTTGAATCACTATTACTATTACACTATTAGGAAATGTATTTATATGACAATGTTGTGGATTAATACTTTAAAGTTACACTAGTCATCACTAAGCAGCAGCGAGCGCTCTGTCCAGAGAAAGCTGGACTCACTGACATTAGATCTTTTGTCTCTCTCGTCCCTTTGGTATCCATTTTAATAAAACAATCACAGACTGACTGGCAAACATGAGTGTGTTTCATCAGTTTGCCAATGTCATGTCACATGATTTCTAGGTATTGAAGTTAATTAACGCTTGCTAGCTGTCTTAACTCATTAAAACGACCTAACATTGTAACAAGCAATACAAGAGCAGCAAAGAATGCATGATTTGGCTTTTTAAAATTTTGTAGCTGCATGAGACAACTAGATAGATGCAACTGGAGCCTCTCACAGCGCCTAGAGTAAACCCATCACCCACGTTGCTTGCAGTGTGAATGCCCTGTAAGAGTTCACTGTTAGGTTATTATCTTTTTTTCCCCAGAGTCATTCATTTTCCCAGAATCTTACGCTTGATTATGTCCATTATTATCATCATGTGCTGAATGACACATGATCTGTTTTGCAACACAAGAACATTATCACAGCAATTGAGAGAACTGCTATTGATATTGGTAATTGCTATCTATTGATGTTGTTATATTGGGTACAGAACATGAAGACCAGATGATACTGAATGTTAAATATACAACCAATTCAGCCTATAAAATCACATTGGAACCACTAGTTTACGCTGACCTTCACTGGGCTGAAGGACTAAAGTACAGTAGGTTTAGATTTAGTTGGGGGGATATTTTGTTCCCTGCAAAGACCCACGATTACTCAGGTCACCCCTGAGCTGGGCACAATCTGACTATGGCAGGTCTTGGTGCTGAAACATCCTGGGAGGTATGTTGACAGTATATGATCCTTGTAACATTAGTGCTCTGTCTGAACACAGCCAGATTCATGACAGCCAACATATGCGATGCAAGAAGAGGTCTTCAGTCCCCCGCAATTAAACTATCACGTATCCCTAATCTAATATCATATGAAAAGCCATAATTCGATCAAGATATTTCAGTTAAGACTTTCAGCGCGACTCTGATCACAGTCGCAAGTCTGAGCTCAGTGAATGGGACAATCTTCTGTTCAACTCCTATTAACTTGTCCATCGTTTGGGCCAAGTAATTCTTTGACAGCATCTGGGCTGGAAACTCTGTGAATGTATTCTTGAGTCAGTTGTGACTAGCCACTCTAATTCAATTATGGAAAAACCATTTCAAAACCTGATATTTAAAGAGGAAAATATAAGAGGTTATGCACATCATAAAAATGCACATTTCACCTGGTGTATCTTGGCCGAACATTTTTAAAAGAGGCCAAAAGTTATTGCTATTGGAGAAAAAGTTCTAATTTCTGAAATGGTGTATGTAGGAGAAGGACTATTTCTTGCTCTGTCTCTCTGGATAGTTCAGGTATAGTTTCCACCTACAGTATCTAACCCTAAACTGGCATCGATTCCCAAAAACATATCAAACAAACACATTAGGGGTGGAGTAGGCTGAGGATGGAGAGAAAACATGATTTGCGTATGGATGTCCGGCATTTGAACATTTTGATTGATGGGCAGCTAAAGAACACAGGCCGATCCTTATTAGACACTGAAGGCTGCCAGCTCTGAGGGATGCGTGGGCATGTCCTCCTCGGTAAGTGATCAGGTGTTTGACTCTGTCTGGTAGGAAGGAAGTCCTTATTAATGTTGAGGAGAAGGCCGAGTCTCAGCAACCTCAGGCATGCCTGCCCACACACACACACACACACTCACACACACTTTCCCATCCAAATAGCACAGGCTTGCACTCGCTGTGGTTCATTACTGTAGGAGAGAGCTGAGTCCAAGGTGTGCTCTTACAGGAAAAGTCCTGATTGGGAACAGATATCTACGGCTGTGAAGGTGTTAGAATAAATCTATGGACATCTTTTACTCTTTTTCTCCCCTGGCTTTTCCCTTTTCATGCCCTCGGTGCGTCAAACTAGTCGCGTAATTTCTTCATTTTTGCACTCAGTCTAAACACCATCTTTGGGCTGACATGAGAATCCCCTGTTCCATTCATTGAACTGGACAGAAATGTCAGCAACCTGTGAAATGAACAGATCACACTTACACAACCACTTCACTCCCACCATTAACACTGAACTTTAAAGGTCTACAACAGCTCTTTTCCCCCTGTAATCCATCTGCGCCACAAAGCTCAACTCTCCCTTGGGACAATGTAATATAAACATATTCAGCGTGCCTCAGTATTTCCAAAGCCACCCACACAAGCCATAGCCCATCTGAGAGAAAGGAGATCTAGGTCTGAATCAGCGCTGCTTTATTTACAACTCTTTGAAAACAAACCTTTAAAAGCTAATTCCTCTTTGCTCATACATTACAGAGGCAATGAAAGCCCAGCCTTATATTACAGGGTTGTGAGACTGTGGGTAGCACAAAACAAACAGTTGTGAGCTCTGCCTTCCTTCCTTTGCTTTACAAGGGGGATGCAGATTGGAGAAATACGTTGGCTGTTGTGAGCAAATCCGCTTCATGGATTTAGACTGTTGGAAAACCACAGTCGGACAGAAAACAAGCCGCCTGGCAAGTGCCCATGTTTGGGTTACACTCAATGTTGATTTATCTCCTGCCCAGAGTGTGTAATCGAATGTCTAATGGACTCACTGTTCATTAGTGAATTAACACATTTGAACATTTACATCATCAAGGTTAAACACATGTTTTCAATTTAAGAAAGAAAAAGTTATTTTTGTGTTTTTGGTCAGAGGGTGGGGATATTTTTCTCCATATGAAACATTCTGAAAAAGATAGAATTACAGAACCACCAATTAAAGGCCAAACCCAGAACACCTAAAACGTGATGCCTCTTCAAGAATTGGAAGGACTGTTTTTGTTTACATAGTGATTTATTGGATTGAGGATATTTTTTAACTGTATGACTTGATCTTTGATGCAAGGACTGACAGTATGTGACAACTAACGTTGAGATTTACATGTATTTTGAACTTGTAAAAGGTTTGTTTACATTTGTAGTGTTAGTAAACATAGAGGTACCTGTATTTTGAGTTATGACAAGCTTAGTTTTTATTGTGATTTATTTCATTTTGACTTCACTTTTACTTTGGCTTTGATTAGTCTCCAGGGTTTTCTAGTTTTGGTTTATTTTCTATTCTTCAGAAATGTTTTTGATTTTTTTAAATTATTTTTACTGTATTTAGTTTCAGTTTAAGCTTTATTAATTTGATTGTCAGGCCATATTGTCATGTGTTTCAGAAACTATTTCCAGTGTTAAAAGAAGAAATGCATACTAAAAGCAAGTGTTTTTGGATAATTATGTAATTATAGATATAAATTCATAGCAAGTACCAACAAGTATCACTTTTTAGCAGGGATCAATGTATTTATAGTAGATATGGGTCATATTCATTCATGGTTGAGTTTGTCAGTTTCTATTTTGCTATTCAGTCTGCAGTTGATCATATTGTAGGTCTTTAGAGAAATAAGCATCCATGTACTATGTCTTTGTCTCTAGTTCAATGAACTTTTCATTTAGTGCTGGTGATTAAATATGTCTCATTTCTGAAGCACAGAAAAAGAAAAATCACTTAGATGACAGGGCAAATGTAATTTTATATGGCTGTCTGCGTTTGGGGATATTCTCAATAACAGAGGATGTGGCCTTCAGTAAAAGAACATGATGTCATTATTCACCACATTTGATGATTTTAGCTTTAATAATCCAACTGGAAAAAATACTCAAGAAAACACAGAAGAAGTCCCGTCTTTGAATATTGCAGATTTAACAATGCCTTTTATAGACAGTTTTACAAACAAGGACACGTATTCATCCCTACTGTTATAATAACTAATCAAACATGACAACTGAGGACTGGCTCTTTCTGAGCTGTGCTTTGCTACAGCATTCAACATCCACCGCTATCAAATGAAGATTATTCAGACTATTATGTGAATTTGTTACAAGTTTGAAGCTTATGAAACATCTACAAAAACAAAAACAAAAATAATGTACAGGCAATTGATAGAGAGTGTTTACTGCTGTTATTTTGTAATTCATACTTTTTCTCACACTTTTCATTCTTACATTCTACTTAACAGGTTCTAGTGTTGAAATTGTCTGCTGTGTATGTTTATATACCCCTCATTAACTATATTCTTGACTCTGTCACATTACTATTTACTGCTGCAACAATCCAGTTTCCTCGCAGGGATCACTAAACTTTCATTTTTTCTTATCTTGTCTCTGGGATTTCCTTGTATGACAGGCAGCATTTGTCAATACTGTGCAACAAGAAATGTTTCCATAGATATTTCCAATGAGTTTAATCATGGAGAAATCTCTATAAACTTCTCATGTCAGTCAATATTATAGTGTTCCTAAAGGAAATCACTTTACACAATGTTGCACTTCAGACCATCATTGATTAGTGAGAGCGTCTCAGTATTTATTTCATCCATTCATTTCCTCCTTCAAGTGTCTTTTTAAATACTGGGTTAATTTTGTATTCACAACACAACTTGAGCCTTCCTATTCTCTAGTCGGCCTTGATATCCTTTTGTGGTCATGGAGCTTTAGAAAGTATGCAGTGTTCTCCAGTTTTCTCAGAGAAGCAGAAAATTGAGAGGTGAAAACTGAGGCTGGGGAGAGCTGTGCCAGTCACTGTGCCCTGGTGAGCACGAAGCGGGTGGCCTCTCCCAATGCAGGATAAAGCTGTCCAGAGGCTGCCTTCAGCATCCGTGTCTGTCTGCCAAGCACTGCTAGCATGTCCCAGGGCAGGCTGGGAAGACAAGACCGCTCAACAAGGCCTGTGCATTGAGTGCAGTCCATTTAAAATAACCTATGGATAAATAAATACAGGACCTAAGTTCACTGTACAGTAATTGGTCAGGAAACCAACAGAGACAAGCTCATTTACAGTAAATGGATCAGCTTTGAGTCGGTGAAGTGCACTTGGCTCACACCATGCATTATAACGATTTGGAAATTTCAAGTGAAGCTTTTTTTTGTGTTTAAATATTCACTGAAATGTCTCATAGATATATTTTTTTCCACTGGAAAAATAAAACTGTATCTGTGTGTCAGAGCATGAGTAAATATAGAATTCTGTTAAATATAGAAACATTACAGAGAGTGCTTATGGATGATGTAAGAGCAAATTAAGGTAGGTAAGGAAAATAAGGGAAGTCTGACAAATTCTGATAATATTACTTTAGTCTCTGAATGTGAACTTTTTTCTCCTTTCTTCAACGACATGCAAAAACATATACATACGGGCACACACACACACACACACACACACACACACACACACACACACACACACAGTGGTTAGTCTGGCCAAGTTTGTTGACCAACTGGCTTAACTGTGGTTACACGCTGTACGCAAAGCACTCATTAACGGTTTGAGCCTGCTCTTCACTTATGCAAACAAACAGACTTAGCCCGTCATTACCGTAACGCCATGTGTGTGTGGTCTTCTCAATCAGACTCCTATTGATTCTTCAATTTTCACTGAGGCTAAGGCAATATAAAATGGCAAGATTTGTCAAGGAAGAAAAGTGCTGGAACATGCAGACTTGTGGCATGTTTCAACAGTTCATACTGGCTAACACATTTTTCATCAGCCTCAAATACTGTACAGTAGTTGCGGTGGCAGAAGACTGTTCCACAGGCAATGCCATGGCATCCTCACAAGCCACAAAACATAAAACACCACAGTAGGTTTTATGTTGCGTGTAAAATGCCATCATAACCAAGAGCGCTTACCCCTCTCAACCAACTCCACTTTCTTCTCTCAGACAGAGCTATCTTTACATGGGCAAGGAGTGCAGAGGTGCACAGAGAGAGAGGGTCTGACTGTGAGCTCTGCTGTGTGTTTTGCTTGGCAGTGGGGCAGAAGTTTATGGTAATGTTTTGGGTGATAGGTCAGGGGCAGGAGGGTGGCAACCATTGGTGGTGGCTGTGTGGTGACTGTGTGGGGTTTCAGACCGCGTCCAGCTGGCCTGGGGTCTGCCTCTGAGGTCAGGAGAGTGAGAGGGGGCATCAGACACGGGGCAGCTTGTGGTTTGGGTGGGGAGAGTGAGGAGCCCCCTCCCCAGAGCCTGGAGCACAGGGCCACTGCAGAGAGGCCGGCCACAGACACCCCACCATCATCTGCCAAGAAAGAAATGCTAATGCGGTGGCCACCTCATAAGGCCAGGTCAAAGACTCAGGCTTTGGACTTGTTTTTCTGCTTTTTGAATCACTCTGAATCACATCTAGGGTGTGATCAAACACATTCACCATTTAATCATAAGATGGCCGATGTTGAAGAGTTTCTCTGCAACCAAGTCCAACACTGAATAGATGAGTGTAAAACTTTAGTTTGACTCACAGATTCAGATGAGAGTAGAGCTTTGCCAGGCAGGCATCATTTCATCTTAAAAATATATTTTACAAGCAAAATATCCAATGGCAGATATTTCCTGTCTGAAAAATAATTATTTAATGTACCTGTGCTTTAGACTGAGACTGAACAACATGCTTTTGTCCCAGTAGGACCTCCCCGACTCACTGTCTCCAGGAGCTTGACATTTATGGCAACATAAAAAAATCAAGTTGTAAATAAGAAATCAGCCCCCAAAGCACTACCTTACGTGGATCATCATATATCACATAGCAAAAACAGAAACAGACAAATCTTGCAGCTACTTCAGATCAAATGAATGAGTGACAGAGGAGGCCATGCTTTGGTAACCCTACGCAGGCATTAGGTAATGTTCAGGATGTACGCCTCTCAGAAGTGACCCATATTTGACATCCTGACTAAACCTGCCCATTGTGCATTGTAGCTAAACATTTAAAAGTCTAGATTCAGTGTTAGAAACAAGTCAAAAACTGTTCATTAACATCTGTGTAATAGACTGTATGAGAAGAAATTTGTATGAAAAATACTTGAGAGGAAGAGACCTCAGACCTGTCATTGATCAACCACAAACGTTTTCAATAAAGTTATCAACCTTTCATCAAATATTTGAACATTTGCATTATCAAGTACAATCAATGGAGACATTGAATTTCAATTGTTGTTATGGCTAGCAATGTAAGAGGTTTCCATTTTGGGAAAAGGAGACATTGTTTGAAGAGGAATGTTTTCTTTCAAGCTCTTACATACACAATTTTAGATGGAAATTCTGGGGTCAATTTTACACAATTCTGGATGTTACATAAATTTGGATTAGTGCCACCTTAATGTTGAAAATTTAAAATAACAAATAATCAGGAAATAATCAAAATATTTGGGAATGAATGTAATCAAAAGTCTTAATCGATCTAATTATTGAGCATTTCAGTTTTCACAGTTATCATTTGGCTAATCACGTCTGTTTCACTCAAAGCTTTTACAGCCTCCATACATGTAAAAGTCATGTTTAGTGATCACATACTTTCAGTCCTTGCTTCCAAAACTCAGACAACAGATTTCAGAATAAAAAATTATTTCATCCAATAAAAGCCAGTAGTGGGGTAGCAGCATTTCAACAGGGGGAGCAGTACTGTAATTACAGATTGGGCCTTTATGTATATTTAAGACATTTTCTTTGCTGTATCCCAAAGTAAATTTTATTAAGAGCTTTCAAGCATTGATTTCATTTCATTGTCAAGTGTCCAGGTTTAATGTAGCAAAATATGATCTTGACAGATTTTTAGCACCAATGAACCACCAACCGAAAAGAAAACAGTGTGCATAAATTGCAACATCTCCTCTTAATTCATATGAATACAATTTTGCCTCAGTAGCAGAGCTGTTGAAATAGATGAAATGGAGGAAGGTAAAGTGGAATAAAGAGCATTCCAGAGATGACAGTTATGATTGGTAGGTGTGAATGATTAGCAGACTTCCAACTGCCCACAATGCGACATTATAAAGCATACCTCAAATGAACTAACTGAAGCTGCCTATAACTCACGGTTAAGAAACCATTAAGAGGAAAAGTAACTCTGCAAAAGTCATTTTTCAAGTGAGGTTTTCCAGGCTAACAAACCTAAAGTTCTCATGTGAAGAAATGGTCACGCTATCAAAACCCTGGCTGCACCATAAAGGGACCATTATCGAGTACAATGTAAACTTTAGACTTTGTTCTTTGCAGCAAAAGCTATGAACATGGTTACAGATTACATCTGAGATCTTTATAGGTTTGTTGAATGTCTTGTTTAACAGAAAATGCACCAAAAGTGTGACCACTTATAATTTTATATGTTCTGCATGTTTTCAGTGTACATTTTTCCCCTTTTTCACTTCACTGTAATGTTCAAATTTTATTTAAAGACATGATAGTCTTCACAGTTAAAGTAAAGTAGGGCTATGTAACAGTAATGTTTCGTGGTGAATGCTAACAGTCTCAAAGTGTTAAAATGACCCACTCACTTTGGGTGTGGGAATCAACTTTGTATTTCTGGCATGAACAGAATTGCAATGAACATGCAAAGAATACAATGCGTCTGCATGTAGCACCACGACAAAAGGAGGAACTGTTGTTGTAAGCAAAGCCAGGATTTATGACATAATAGGGTGGCCAATACAGGGAATGGGTACAACACAGCCAAAAATAGATGCTGAACTCTGAATTTATATATCAAATGAGGGTGTTTCTCTGGATTCGGTTTGAGTATGAGCTGGCTTGGAACAGAAGAGTGAAAATTCTTTGAAATGGGGGTGGGTGGGTGCGTGTGTTCTGTATGTGTGAATGTGAAGTAGGTGCAGCGTGAAAAGGATGAAAAACGGACAGGAATACTGTTCTGTGTTGAGAGTGCAATTTAACATGAATCAAAAGCAGCTTTCCTGGCTCCCCTTCTGTATGCTGCTGTCTGCCAGGAAATGGGATTTTTTTCATATTTTTTTGCAGGTAAAGTCTTTGCAGAATGGAATCAAATGAGGTATTTTTTTCCCTACCGAATGTAAAAGTGTTAGAAGTTTGGGGCAGACCAGTTGGAAACAGAAGAAAGCTGAATTTTGAAGACAGCAGGGGGGGTCTGCCATATATTGGTCCCAACCCCAAACCCCTTCTGGACCCCTTGCTGAATTGAATCATGACTGCTTGTAAAATACTGAGCCCTCTATTAAGTAATTTGCCACCCACTGGGTATACAGTTTAGCCTCAAGTGATTTTACTAATCAACACTACATAAGTACTCATAGAAAATAATTTATGTGTTTTATTCATGGAGTTATTCCATCCCGTAAAACAGTATACGTAGCTAATCAGGTACTGCAAACTATGGAGGCTTTTGAATGGACACTATTCATCCCTATTAATCATCACGCAAACAATCTTAACAACTAATCTCAGAAAATATACAGAATTTATTCATCTACCTTCACCGTAAAAAAAGAGAAGAGAGATTTGCTGTTGTAGAATTTGATAGTTTTACTTACACACTTTTTTTTGTCTGATTTAAAGGTAACTTGTGTAGGAGTTTTTTTTACATCATCGCCAAATCAAATGTGATAATGATTACAAATGCTTCTTGACTTTAATGTACTGGGCTAAAAGGCATAAAGTACAGGTTAACGTAACAACAGGTAATTTTCATAGTAATTAACGTTTCTTAAATCTGCATGATGCATAATGCTGCATAATGAATAAATGTTTTGTTTTGTTTTGTTTTGTTTTGTTTTGTTTTGTTTTGTTCCTTTGCACGGTGATAAAAAATGCAAGCAAAGTGAATAGAAACAGTAATAAAATACATTAATTAATCATTTTTAAAAAACAGG
>OOFE01035554.1:0-12705 GCA_900323365.1 Monocentris japonica | reverse complement strand
TTAAATCTGCATGATGCATAATGTTGCATAATGAATAAATGTTTTGTTTTGTTTTGTTTTGTTTTGTTTTGTTTTGTTTTGTTTTGTTTTGTTTTGTTTTGTTCCTTTGCACGGTGATAAAAAATGCAAGCAAAGTGAATAGAAACAGTAATAAAATACATTAATTAATCATTTTTAAAAAACAGGAAGAAAAGAAAAAAATACAAATTTAAGATGGTGAGATAAAAAAATGCACACAAAGGGGTTTATAGAAACATCTCACCTCCAAACACCCAAAACAAATCCGCTCATGGATAAAGTATGAGGGATGGGGTGATTGGGAAAATTAAGAGGACCCTGATGAGGAAAGAAACAACATTTCTGGCCAAATGCAGTAATCTGCTCATGCGATGCCAATGTTTTCCAACTGACCGGTCATGACCCAGTATTGTAAGGCCATTTAACACACTTGTGGACACGTTGACCATAAACAAAAAACCTGTTGCCAAAGCTGACTTTAACAACAATTGAGGGCCCTTATGAACCTCCAGTCTACATATCCTATTTCATATTGTTGGGAACATAAAGTTCTTATCATTAATTTGAGTGTGTTAACACTTTATGCAGACCACTTTCAATAAACCCTAAAACCACATGCTCTTACTGTTCCAAACAGGAATGTTGCCAACAAACTTTGTAACTGTATGATTATTTCAAGACCCGAATGTTTCACAGGTGTAAGAGGACTCACATTGTCTTGGGGGTGGAGAATTCTTGTATATATATATATATATACATAGCTTATTGTACTTTAACTTTAACACTGCTTATGCTCTTAGATGTTTGTTTGGGGAGGAGATGCACTTACGATTACTGGTGACTAGTAGTTCTCTTGCCTACCTACGTTAAATGCACTTATTGTAAGTTGCTTTGGATAAAAGTGTCTGCTAAATGACTGTAATGTAATGTAATGTAATTCCACGCAGACACATATAAATCATTTTTTCTTTTCTTTTATTTATATAGAACAGCTTTTGATGTCTTGGTTTTCAATAAATTGGGCCACATGAAAACATTTAACCATGAAAACAATGGAAAGGTTACCAGTTACCAGATAATTACCGTCCATTATTTGATAATTTACAAACTACCTGTTGGCTACATGAAATTACTTAGTGATTACGATAATATTTCTATGCTGCTACTCAGAAGTATACTTTATATCAGGACTGCGTATGCGAAAGTGCTACCAGTGAGTTACTGAAGGGATCTGTGAACCAAATGAAAGCATGAGTCATATCATTGATGCTATTGTTTGTAACCGCAACAATTTTGTGTTTGTATTAAAAGATGTCATCTCAACCAACTTCACAGTGATATATAAAAGAGAAAGTCCAAACATGTAGCTTAAAACCCCAATTTTACCACATTTATTTCAGGCTGCAGACTATTGAAGGTTTGGACAGAACAGACTAAAAAAATATGTTTTATTGTCTAAACCAATCAAAACTCAAAGTATAGATATTTTCATTATTGTAGTTGCATATAGCATGCTCTTATATCCCTTATATCCTCAGCCTTATGTCCCACTAGGGACGAAGAGGACTTAGTAGCCTCTTATATTTGATTCCCGACTCTGCCTTTAATGCATTTTCATCACAATTAAAAAAACATAAAATGACTGAGTGTTTGTTGACTGTTTAGGATTGTATGTAATTCCCAAACATAAAGCACATGGCAGAATTTTAATTGGGATTGTATAGCACTGCGTCAGTGCATAACTATCCACTTCCCTTATTAACTGAATATAGGAGATGCCTCTGAGCCCACTGTAACCATTTGGTGGTGAGCTGGTTTGCTGAGGCAGAGTGGAGTGGAATTGAATGGTCTGCAGTGAGAGGCTGTGGGTTGGGTTTCTCTGAGGTTATGGTCATTCTCCCCTGGGAAAGTGGTGAGGCCTGGCTGTTTACTTTGGAGTACCCCTGCCCCTCCCCTTATATAGCCTCAGCTTGGTAACCTATGATTACCTCCATTGGTGCACACCTGTCATTTCTGACCTCTAAATGATGCAATCACGAAGAGCTATTAGCACACTTTTAATCTATTTCAAACTGCTCATAGAATGTAAAGCTAAAAAAGCTTTGAGTGCTGTTTCCAAGCTACTCTTCAGTATTCTCCTCATTATATGACTGTTTAAATGTTGCATGGGCGCCACCTTCTTGCAACTGCAGGTGTGTGTGTCTGTGTGTGTGTGTGTGTGTGTGTGTGTGTGTGAGGGGTTGGGGGTGGGGAGGGTGTCAGGACTCGACTTAATGGGTAGGGGCTAAGGTAGTGCCTGCATCTTACCCAAAGAGGAGTTCCACTTTCTCTCTCTGCCTCACTCAGACAAACACACAAGTTTGCTCACAGTGTTAGACTCAACACATTCTCAGCTCTCTTGCTCCGGCCACCAGTCATGATGCTTCAGTAGTACTCTTCATGAAATTACTGCAGGACCAAGTGGTGCAGCAGCACTGTAGCTGATGGGCTATTGCTGCTCTCTCTATCTTTATCTCTGTTTTCATTGGGACGTTGGGGAGAAATAAATAGCTCAACACACACTGTTGGGAGGCAACTAAATGGAGCAGACTCACAGGGGGTTTCCCCAGACTGCCCTCACACCAATGGATTTGGACAGAATTTTTGAATTTGCCAAAGTGGCAGCCAAAATGGCAATTTGGCAGTATCATTTTTAAAACTTTTTTTTTAAATTGTTGTTATTGTTTTTGTTTTTTATTTTTTTTAACAGGATCTCCTCTTTCGAACTTGTGGACTGAACATTTTCTGGATTCTCATTCTGAAGATTTACGACATGTAAGTGTCTGTCACTTCTTCATTTTAATTAAATGGTTTATTGACACAAGAAACGCCAGGCGGGAGAATTCATATCCTCAGGAATAGTCATTTGTTGGCTGTTGTAATGCACTATATAAACCCAGTTAAACAGCAGATTGGCAGTTAAGCATTTATATCTAAAACAAAGTCGATTTGTGCAGATCATATTTGCCGTAGAAGTGAATGTTAGAATAATGTTTCTTGTTTTCTTCAGACCTTTGGCTCCAGGATGTGCTCTATAGCCATGCTCCATCAGTGGAGTCTTGCTGTGTTCTTGCTGTGCTCCCCTGTGACTCTCTATGGGAGGCCAATTGATGCACTTAGTAGCAGAACGTGAGTTACTTTTTTTAGTTATATTCGTTGCCTGTTATTCTCTTTTAAAGTCATCTCTGCAAAAGGATGGGAAAATAATGAATGGATCCTTAAGTTATATAATATTGAGTTTTGTAAATGAGAGACTAGCAAACACTTAAATATGGGAGCAAAACTGCTGAAAGATTCTTGTTGTTTACATTTAGAGCACACAACCACCGCCTTTGAGTTCAGATAAAAGAAAGTGATACAAAACATATCATTGTTGTTCAGTCTCAGTGTTGGTTTTATGGGTCCAGATGACTGTTGGCTCCCAGAAAACTTGTTTATGCTGCCACCTACTGTACTCAGGTTTTCTGGAACATGACCTTGAATTTCAGTAGCCAGGAGCTCTAAAACAGTTCCAGCCACAATCTCTACACTGTGGTGTCACACAAAATATTACAAGAAAGTCATATGAATAATGAATGCATATGTCTAGTTTTTTCTTGGTATTGAATCAGAAATTTGGTAATGGTATTTGATTTGCACATAAAACTCTTTCATTGGCATTTTAATAGAAAAGTGAAATGACTACCCTAACTGCCCTCACCATGGTGCATGCATGGTGCTGTAATAGGGTGCTAGTATCTAGTCACCAAAATGAAGCTTTAACACAGCCTTCTTTCTATTTTTACTACATATAGATCTGACTATGACCTATGACTCCTCTCCTCCATGCTTGTAGGAGGAGGTCAGTGAGCCATGCCCAGCTGATGCACGACAAGGGGCGCTCCCTGCAGGAGTTCAAGCGTCGCATGTGGCTGCAGGAGCTGCTGGAGGAGGTGCACACAGCTGACGAGCGAGCTCCGCCCCTCCAGAGCAGAACGACTAGCCACACCTTCAGTGGGAGTGCCCTGCACCAGAAGCCCCCAGGAGGCACCAAGAACCTCCCCCTGAGGTTCAGGCTGGACAGGGAAGGGGCTAACCTGCCCCAGGAGACCAACAAGGATCTGGCCTATAAGGACCAGCCGCTGAAGGTGGCCACCAAGAGGAAAAAAAAGGTGAGGTTAGGGCGGAGGAGGGAGAGTGACAAGAAGCGGAGAAGGGCACGCTCTGTCACAACAAAGGAGTTACAAAGGACACAGTATCCTGGTTGACAGACTCCAAATGGCCTTCGGGTGGTGCTGCACTAAGACACTGATACCAGTTCAGCATGGCTGAGGTCTGAGAGACTCAACCCATGGCGGACTCAGTCACTTCATATTATGGCCTTGGGGCTTTGCTTTTGTAATTATAATCTGCTATGTTTGTATTTTTGTGTTTTAATACAATTTCATACTTCCTGGAGTTTTATGAACTATCATCATAACATGTTTTTAGATCCATATTTATTTGGGCAATCTATAAGCCTCTATAATCCTGATTTACTTCAAAACAATGCCATATGGTTTGATATCTAACCGATTTTGTGCACAAGTAGAGCTTAGGAAGGAAATATTTATTGTCTGTACATAGTGTAACTTCACAATAATTGGGATGCTGAGTGGTCTACTATTTGGTTGGCTCGTCATGTATTGACTATTGTGGACATACAATCATGATGAACTGTTCACTGAATACATCTATAAGAACTGTTCTGCCCTAATTTATTTCATGTTTTAAAAGTGTATATTTATTTTGTGAATGTATCATGGTGCTGCTGACTAAATTTCATAATGCACTTTAGTTATATCCTGTACATGTTCTCTTGTGGTTGACTTTTGATTAGATGTTTCTGTTTGATGATCACACTTTCTCTTCCCACCTTTGATCCCTCATGGACTTGTAACTTATTGGATGCTTCATCAAACCCACTCATCATTTTACATTATAGTTTATTTTTATAGAATAAGCCCAGTTCAGGGGCTATCCGTCTTATTTAGTGTTCTTCACTTGCACTGAGGGCATACTGTACATGTTTCCAAATAACCAAACATTAAAAATGTAGCCATTAGAAATAATTGATTTGTGGTGCCTTTGTTTACTAGCCCTATCTAGGTAACATATGTCATTTGATGGACATTATCCATAGTGCCTTACAGAGTGTATACATTTTTAACATGGATGACCCCAGTGAGGATTGAACCCCTGGCCTCTGCTCTATCCAATGAGCTACACAGGACCACTGACTGACTGAAATGTGACTAACAAAGCATTGGCTAACAAAAAAAGGTATTTTGGTAACACTCTCAATGCAGTTTCTCTGTATTTCTTACAACATTGTAAGTAAAATAATGTACTAAAATGAATTAGGGTGATTAATGTGTAGATGTATAAGAACATGCACATTACTTTAGTCTATGCATAGAATTTAGCTCTCTTATAGGAGGGACGCAGTAGAAGAATGATGTGACCACTACACTGTACTTTCCTCTTTATGAAGAACCAAAATGGTGATGGAGTTAGTAATTCCTAAAATTACTAAATTACATGTACACCATCATTTTTTCTATCTGGGCCACAGAAATAATAATAAGATTAACAATGAGCACAACAGTAGAAAAAGCTTCAATTTCCAGATCACCAATGTTACAAGCAACCAATAGAACAGAGTGCAAGGCTCCGAGCTATAGTGCCCTGCCACTGTTACACTTAGAACGATCATGTCAGAGACAAGAAAAAATGAAACAAAACAGGCAGCAGGGTGGCTTAGTGAGTAGGAAGGCTGTTCTTTAACCAGAAGGCCCAGGTTGAATCTCCTGTCACAGCAAGTATCCACCTGCTGAAGTGTCCTTGAGCAAGACACTGATCAGTTCTAGAGCCACTGTTGTGTATCTGACCCCCTTCCTGTGGAGGGGGGCTAAGGGTTTCTGCTTTGGGGGTCAAAAGAATATCACACAGAAGTGCTCAGAAGAATAGCTGGGTTGAAGGGAATTTGATCTTTGGTGTAAAAGCGGTGAATGTTGACTTTTCGGCATGGACAGAACAGAATGAGGCTGTTAATGTCACACTTGAGAACATGTAGCGTTTTTAACAGCCACTGACCGAATGGTACAGACATGGTAATGGCAGGGGAAAGCAAATGCATCAGTGTCAGCTATATCCTGTGCTAAGAGCAGCAGTGTGGGCCATTAGCTGACACAGAGTCATAAATGTTGTGGAATAGCCAGATAAAACTGCCATCAGAAGCCTGCAGCTCACACCAAATAAATCAATCTAACAAAGGGAGAGGCATTAATAACGCTGGAGTAGGGGAGACACAAGGAACGCAATCAATGGATAGGTCATTTTTCTTTGGAGAGTATCCATCCTGGTGGTGGTTAAGGGTGCTGATTTTGAAATATACTCTTCATGCAATATGAACACATCCCACTCACCATCTCCAAAGAGATGGGGAATTGTTACTATGAATGTGACAGGTCAGAAAAGTTGAGTAACACCTATTACAAAGTGTCCACAAGGTGTTTCTAGTAGTCCCAAAAAGGCTCATACACACAGAACCCTATTACACAGTGTGTAACATGGTTTCTCAGCAAAGCTTCCTTTAATAGGAAATAAAACACACTATATACAGTACTAATACAAAACACTAAACCACACAAATTAAGCATATATATAAAAAAACAACAACAAAATGCATATTGGAGCTATTATTAACAATACAGATAAATCTTAAAATGAAAAACTAAAGTGTAGATCACTGTTATACATCTCAACCACTGGGTAGAGGCCCTTTCTCTTTAAACCTAGTCAACCAGAATCAATTTGACCAAAGTGATGTTTGCCTTTCTTCCCTCCACATTCAGCGATCAGTTTCAATGAATCCTGACCTCTCCATTCTCTTATGAAGTTTAACAGGATGGATGAAGAACACACCATTACAAGAGAATACTCCAATTCACCATATGAGCATAGTATACTATAAAGACACGGCATCGAAGAAAGATAATGGTGAGTATGTCAAATTTATGGAAGGTTGTTACATTTAAATATTATATATCTGCTGTTTACTGTTAGAAAACAAGTACACAATTCTAAGTACCAGTTGACAACAGTATAAATGAGAAGGCAGCAAAGTCTAGTTGTCAGTAATGTCTCAAAATACTAATCAAATGACATTGTTTCTTTGCTAATATACATAACTTAGTGGTTTTATTAGTCAGATAGAAAATAAAAATATTGTCACACCTGCCATAATGTTTGGGTTTATGTAATACAGGCTGTTCCCAACACTTATGGTGTGATCTTTGCCTGTACCTGCGGAGTGATCCTGGGCATTGGGTTCTGTGCCAACCTGCTGGTCTTCTCTCTGTTTGCCAAGTACAACACCCTGCGTAAAAACCGCCTAGACATCCTCCTACTCAGCATGACTCTGGCTGACTTCCTCACCTTGCTGCTCATCCCCTTCACCCTGGACTCTGCCATCAGCCACTCCTGGCCTCTGGGCGACACCTCCTGCAAGGTCTACCAGTTTCTCCTGGCCTTCAGTCTGGCAGCCAGCACCTATTCTCTGTGTGCTGTGTCCATGACCCGTGCCATGATTATCACCAACCCGTACCAACCACCTACCATGGACCTGGTCATTCTCATGTTCATCCTGGTCTGGGCCCTCAGCTTCTTCATCAGCCTGCCACTGCGCATGTTTGCCACTAAGGAGAGCCTGGGCCCAAGTCTGGCAAACTTCACCTTCTGCCTCCCAACCATCCATGAGCACCACTACCAAGTGGTCCTAAGCCAGTTTGTGCTCTACTATTTTATTCCAATGCTGGTCATCGCCTTCAACTATGTCCGCCTGGCTCTTTTCCTCCACAAGAGCCCTGTTATGTCTGTGGCCAGTACCAGAAATACTCGCCGTGCCTCCGTGATGGTGTTCTTGGCTGCAGCTACCTTCTCCATGTGCTGGCTTCCTGGCTATGTGCTAGAATTGTGTGTGTACATGGGGCTGTATCGCCACGGCCAGGCTTGGGAGATGTTCTATTTCATCTGTACTGTGCTCCAGTACCTTCACCCCTGTGTTAACCCAGTGCTCTATGTGCTACTGTCCAAGCGCTATCGCCACAGGAGGGCAGCCTGGCTCTTCAACTGTAACAAGAACAGGGTGCACCCACAGGTCATCACCACCACATCAGACAGCTTCTAGAATCAGCTGACCAGAAATCTGTTCACCAAGGCATCAGGAAAAGACAGGAAAATTTAGGGATTTTAAAATAAATATTTATATAAATCTACTGCTTTTGTGCATAGTACTCTATATTAGTGTGAATTCTATATTATATTGCTTATATAAAATGTTTCTTTTTACGTGAAAATATAGGCCAAACCTTGAGTAATTATCAGGGTTGGGTAGGTTATTTTAAAAATGTTTTCTATTACAGTTACTAGTTATCTCATCAACATTGTTATCAGTTACATAATAGAAGGGATTAGCCAAACTCAGTAATGCATCCTGTTTACTTTCAGCTATTTTCAGATTAGTTAAAGTTAGTATTTGAGATATAAAGGAAGAGTGTACTGTGAGCAGTCAATATGTCTCTGCCCCAATGCCACCAAGACAAATTCCTAGACATTTAAAAGTGATTCTCATTTTGATTCACCTTGACATGAACACTGTAGATGTTTAATTCTCTTCAGGTGATACAACTTTGCCAAATGATAGCAGGTCTATCTGGTGTTGTGTTGATTTAATAAAGGTATGGCTGTACTGACATGGATTTGGTCTTCTGTCCCTGATTGATTTATAGCTCTGTATGCATTCTGAACAGTGAACACCTGAGAACAGCTACCTCATAGCTCTCAAACAATTGCAGTAAATGCAGAGTAAACAAAACACCCTGAAGCTTTTATGATAAATATTGTTTTATGGGGCAGCTGTTCCTCCAATGACCAGGATTGCTACCTTGGTAAAGCACTGGAGATGAACTGGTGACCGAATGTGAGCTATTTAATCCACTAGTATTACAGTAAATTATCAGGAATGGAAAACCTTGTGGTAGGCTGCAGTGTTGCACTTTCATATGATAAAAAACGTGATACTGTATAGAATGGTGACTTTCTGAGTTCAGGCTACGGTGAGCATACCTAGTGTCATGATCAACTTTCATTGGCTATGGTTACACTTGTTTCAATGTGAGTTTTATCAAACCATGCCAGGGCACATTAAATGAAAAATCTGGCTACAGAAACATTGAATTTGACCCACATTGCTATTAGATCTTCAAATCCAGATATGGTCAGGCTTACATCATGATCAGAATTCTACTTTGTCTGGGTGCCATACAACCACAATGCACATACAAGCAATGTAAAGAGTTGGTGAGGGAGACCAGACACCAGATGTAAATAAATACAGCCAAATTCAGTCCAAATGTGAGCATACAGCAATGGGATCTCATAAAATCCAATCTTTGGAATCAGATCTCAAAAATGATATCACAATGACAATGTAAATACGGCCTATGGCAGCAGGCTGGCCAGCATTAGGTCTCATCATCTCCTGGAGCTCTGGGAGACATGGAGTGTACTGAAAAAAAAAGGCAGTGGTTAAAAAACTTTCAGCTGTCTAAATGCTCTATATGTGACATATTCAAACAAATAACCTTAAACCTGTCAAGATTGCAACAGCTAACACTACAACTAACAGTGTATCTAATTCTCATCATCTTCAAGTCCTGTTTTCTGAGCTATCTGAGCTACATGTAAGGTGATGAGGTGATGATGATCTTTATACCAGTACTGGAGCCACAGATATAGGTCTCCGGGATAAAGCTGTTGAGGACACCCCGTCACCAGAGCAGCTACTTGGCCATTCCTTTCCTTGCTGCATTGAACCTTGACCTTCCAGCTCTGGACAGGGTGCATCCCAAAGCTTGTTCACTACTCCTCCTTTCCCCGACTCCCTCACTACCACTCCTTTGGGACAATTTATTTGCTACTCCATCATCAAAAATGGACATCTGCTATTGATGAAGTGGCTCTATCATGACTGATGTAGCCCAAGCACACAATACACCTCATAGCCAATCAAAGTTTTTATGCACACCCATATTTGTATTTCGTTTGTGCTGCCATCCTGCTGATGTTCGCTTGATAATTAACATAGGCTATACTACTGCAAGTCACATTTATGAGCTGGTAATTCCCCTACTATGTTTCATAAAGTTTTGTCAGTGATGATCACAGCGAGGTCACTCTCCGATCCCAAGAGCACTAATTACTGCACAGCCATCTTCCCTACAAATCGATGTATGCATGTTTAAGAGCACAAGAATTTCTATGTCTTGGTGCTGGTTAGCAGCAAGCTACAGCTCCTGTAGCTCGGAGTGGAAGGAAGCTGGCAGAGACAGAGAGAGAAAAAATAAGTTTCAGGACAATTGTTGTTCAGCATCAAAGGGAAGATGTGCTCATGTGGGGGTTTCTTGGCTGGCATTGGGTACAACAATACATTGGGTACTGCGGCTTAGAGAGGTGGCTATTGAGGTCACAGTGTAGCAGCACATGCCTCATGCCTCCTCGGGACCGACAGGGTAAAATTTATATATTTTGTTTAATAAGGGAAAGCTGATTATGTATTACTTGTTCCTTTGTTATTGGTCCATGGGGAAAGGGATTTAAACAACAGCACTTCTGTAACACACACAGTGGGGAAGGAGTCTTTGGGGATGGGCCTGTAGTTGCAGTTGAGTTGCAGTGGGCCAGGTAGCAGGTTTCCTAGGAAAGTAAAAGGATTAGGAGAGGGAGTAGCAAGGCAGGGTAGAGAAGTAATAGGAGACATCCCGGCTCACCCTATGTCAGCCCACCCCCCTGACATTTGGCCTTCTCTTCAGAGTAGAGTGAGGGCAGCTGGCCTGATTTGTGCAGACTGATCCTCTGTATGTTGGATATGGTGAAGCAATAACGCACAATGCTCGGGTGTTCCTGACCTTGAAGTAAAACTACTGAATGTACTTTGCAGTGTAGAGGTTGGTCTGCAGAGAAAGCTCATGATCAAATTCACCTCTGAAAAAAACCCAAAAATATAGAAAGGCAATAAGAGGCTAAATATTAGAGTGCCTATTCACAGTTGCAAATTGCTCTGTGAAACATACCCTGGCTTGATATTTTGACAGATTTCAAGAACTTGCCACTTTCAAATTATCCTTCAAACAACTGTGTGGAGTCAACAGTAGTGGGGATTCAGGTTCAGGTTCTCCACCAACACTCAAAGGCAAGTTCTCCTTCAAAAATATCAAATAGACAGAGGCATGTTTACAAATGTGTTGTATGTCTCTATAACATTGAATTACATATATCAGTGAACTATTAAATATACCTCTATGTGTGTTGTGTCCAACTGTGCCTACCACCACTTCTTGCTCTCTCGGCTTGTCACTGTTCACAGTTCAAGTCTTCACAGAGAGACTCTGGTATGGGAGAGGCCCATTCTGAGAAAAGTGGAAAGTATGAAAGCTTGATAAAGCAAGAAATGACTTTCTTGAGTTAAGTGGCACAAAACTAATGTAGGCTATTCCACTGAGATTGCACAAGGCAAAAATTCACAACAATTCTGCAAGAAATTTGCACTCTATACAGTTCACAATCCCTTCATTTCTTCATTCCTAAGTTTGCCAGGTTATCTTGTCAGTTTGTCTTTACCACCTATTAACATGCTTGTGATTTAAAAAACCCTCCCTAATAGGTTACAATAAGCATGGTGATAAAATTGTTTTGAATATTGTCACATTTCATTTTTTCTTTGTTTTTCATTCCTACCTTATTAAACACTGTGCAATCACTTATTGTTGTCAGGCTTTTTGCTAGCACTGCCACTGATGTGAGGCACACCCCCATCCATTAACTTTAAATGCTCCTGCCCTACTTCCTTTTTGACAGACACACTTGAATTGAGCTGCGATTTCCATTTTATTGCGTCTTTAATAGTAATGGAAATAAAATGTTGAAATGACATGGGCCTCACAGGACTTTAACAGAGAGTGACTATAGGTCTTCATTCCATCCTTTCACTAAACATTATCCCTACCTAACCCACCATGTTCCTTTAATTTTCAGTGGTATTGCATGAGTCGGAATACTTCCCTCTTTTTCTGGATCTCAAAAACCACCTGATTAGTTCTGGTTAATGAAAGAACTTGGGACAAATCTGTGTGAAAAGATAAACTAGAGTTGGCTGAACATTTACATTACATTACATTACATTACAGGCATTTAGCAGACGCTTTTATCCAAAGCGACTTACAATAAGTGCATTCAACATAGGTAGGCAAAAAACTACTAGTCACCAGAAATTATGAGTGCATTTCCTTCCTAAAACAAGCATCTAAGAGCATAACCAGTGCTAAGGTAAAAGTGCAATAAGTTCGCTACCTACTTTTTATTTAAACAAATGACAAATAAGTGAAGCAAAATAAAGAGCTAAGACAAATAAGTGAAGCATATAAGCAAATGCTAAGACAAGTGAAACAAATAAGCAGGTGCTAAGAGGAAGGGTCAGGGTAGTGTTTCTTGAAGAGGTGGGTTTTCAGCCTGTGGCGAAACATGGGCAGAGATTCTGCTGTCCTGACATCAGTGGGCAGTTCATTCCAC
>OOFE01035551.1:0-29263 GCA_900323365.1 Monocentris japonica | reverse complement strand
CCTGTCTCTCTTTGTCTCCCTCTCTATTTGTTTCTCTTTCCCTTCCTTTCACTGTGTCTCTCTGCTTCTCCCTACTCTCCTTCTCCCTCTCTCAAATAACCACATACTGACACAGAGACACAGCCATACACACACACACACACACACACACACCTCCCCCAAAGAGCACTATAGAGGACCACAAAAAATCTGAGGGGGAAATATCACTTTCAGGTGCTAAACTAAGCTGTGTGTTTGCTTTACACACATTTAAATAAGCTCAAACTAAAATTGTACACAATATTTTTTGCAGACAGAAGTGCAGTGAGGTTTGTGAAGTGGAACCCTGCTTTGTCAGTCACCTCCATCAGTATACTGTCATTTGTACAGTGATTTTTGTTGCGATGTGTCATGTCAGAAAAAAAATAGTGCTTAGCTCAGGCCATATGATGACTCCAAGATTTCGTTTCTATGTCAAGATTTTTCTGTACAAATCTGAAAAATATAGAAGATTCCTGCTGGGTTGTTGATGCCATCCATCCAGACTTGATGAATGTACTGAGAATGAATAATGAGAAGGCTGTTCTGATTGGATCACCCACTTTTGGAATAACGGGTCAAGTTGTTGACATTGCTTATTTATGTTATTCCCCCTGTTGAGCGGAGCGAACACCAAAAGCCAGTGCCTGAATTAAAATATTTGCCAACAATTAGTCATACTGTTCCAGTTTGGAATGAACATGACTGCACAAAATGCGAAATCAAATCCCTTTTTAACTGAAGCAATTTCTCAGGGTGTTCTGGTGATGTTTCAAATAAGTTGGCTTGCCATGGGTGGCTGCAGATGGCTTATAGGTAGACCTAGTTAGCTACTGCAGAACCAAATTATATTGTGTGAATAACTGCATCTTATCCTTACTTAGCCAACTATTAAAGCAGCACTATGCTGTAGAAACTCTGCTTTCAACTTCAACAATGACAGCAGAAAGACAATTAGAAGCTGTCCATTTTTTTACTGTATGTATTTGTTATTAGGGTACCTCTAGTCAAAGTTTAGTCAAAGTGGTTTGATAAGTTAAGCATTGTGGTAAACAAGTGTATACAAAAAAATCGGAGCTTGCATTTGAATTTGAAGTCTCCTTAAAATATTGCTTACTCTCCTGCAATCCCTAAGTAGTGTCAAGTCCACTTGAGACCCATAATGAATGCGTGGGCATGAGTTTCTCGAATGTGTATAAGATAAGTTGATATGCTAGGCAAATCTGAGACTTTGTATAGTCCCGTCTCTGATCACTGAGCCTAAAACAGGAGAGATGGATCAGTGAGAACTAGTACGGCATGTTAACTAAACTGATGCTGACTTAAATAGTATCCCATCTCTCAAGGCTCACTTTTGGCAGAGCTGTGCTGACACATTGGACCATGCATTGCAATACGTTGTATTTTTGTTAACAGATGTGACAAGCAGGGCAATGCATTATCGGCAATGCACAAAAAAGAATCAGCAGTATGTTTCTTTTTTCCATTGCCTTCCATTTTATCACTAATAATAAATAATTTATCAACATATTCGCTCGTTATCTCAAAGGAATCATTATCGTGATGAATTACTTACCATGTGGCTTTAAGCATGGAGGTGTAGCCTAGAGCTTTGACCTTGTAAGACAGAGTTGAATCAATGCTGATGGCAAGTATTACCTTGGAAAAAAGAGAAGTGCATGCTTCTTATAAATGAGATCGTACTATATTAATTATTAGTATACATTCTGCTAGGAATGAAAATAATTTGGTGTTATAAAAGATCATATTTGAATGTGTTTCTTTGACTATTCTATACTGGCAAAATACAGTACCATCCTCACATGTTGAAACTGTTGATTCGTGACAAGTAACTACCATTTAGTATGTGCATGTGAGTAATATGCAATAAGTTTGAATTTTATGATTCCCTCTCATATCCCACTGGTTTTATTAGTGTCTCCAAAGTGAGGGACCCTCTGTCCTCCACATCAGAGAAAG
The DNA here is from genome assembly GCA_900323365.1 of Monocentris japonica. NCBI lineage: Eukaryota > Metazoa > Chordata > Actinopteri > Trachichthyiformes > Monocentridae > Monocentris > Monocentris japonica. The sequence continues at coordinate 27,265 of OOFE01035551.1, read as the reverse complement.
CCAATATCTCCCAAAAAAGAACAAAGTCTGGCAATAGCGCCAGCCTTCTTTGAGGTTAGTATACTTTAGTTGCTTTTTTCATGATATATCTCTAGGAATCAAATGGAACTTTGAATGGTGGGTTGTCAGCCCATGTTCACAGCTTTCAAAACCCAATATGAGTCTGCTTGAACATGATGAAATGGGGAGAAATGACAGTAGCAAGGCTGTTGAAGTACTCTTAGGTCAGCTCGTGAAGGACTCCTGAAATAATTTGTTCAGGGTACACTGCCAATGCCAAGTAATGTTTGGACTCTGGAAGGAATAGCACGCTGTCATAAAAATGGCATTTAAAATGATATTAAATTTCATCCACAAAACTAACTATCCGTTTAGATAGCTCTTTTCAGAAGCTCTTCTCTCCAAGGGATAATAAAAGTTTGCAGAATTCATACTATATATAGAGCGAGATGACACTAGAAAATAGCACAGACAAGGATTGAACCTATGCTTTTAAATGACCACACATCCCCTCGGATTCCTTTCTTTTCAAAGGGTAAATAGGTTCAAAAGCACATGCTCGTCGAATGGCTAATTTGTCTTGGATGAAGAGGATAGTAGAGGAATCTACAATGGCTCCCTGCACGGCGATCATGAATTGGCCTGAATGCGCAGGAAGTCATGCCACCATGAGTCCAGTCCAAGAAACTCCATTCAAATGACTACAAGCATGTCTCCCTGAAGAAATGGCTCAAATGAGCCTGTTAGCCTTTGAACGAGTTGGAGAGGAAAACAGGACATGTCAGACAGGGAGAGATCAACAGGGAAACAAGAGGAACATTCGTTTCCGCCCCAGGGAGTTGTACTAGCTAGCATCCTCAGCTTTCCTCTGCATTGATTTGACAGTCAATGCTGATCCCCAAAAACACTGTTATATTTAATGAATGAAAGGCAACTTCACATAGTCTTATGTCAGATTTGTCTCTTTGGGATACAACTATTTTAGTTCCTTCACAACCCCCATTAAAAGTGTTTTGGCTACTTTGTTTCCTTCTGCCTCTGATATGCGTTTGATATGTTTTAATTTTTTTACAGGATTCGTTGTAAGAGAACAACACATGGAAATGTTTTGTTGCACCACGGTCGGACATGATTAGAAACTGAATCATAGCAAGGGAGGTGTCATTGCAACAAACAAATTTTAACGGTTTATATTCTTTCCATCTGTGTTTTCTGAAAACATACGACCGTATGCAAGATTTAACACACTGCAAACCGAAAATAATTGCTGTTTCAGATTCATAGCAGGAATGCGATTCTGATCCAAAACCAGCGTCTTGGCAAACAGCTCCAAAAGAAGATAGTTTTCTGGCTCCCCACTGCTCCTCTCCTGGCAGCAAAGATGTGTTTAAGTATCAGCTTGACTGCTTTAAGCTCACTTGAACCGAGGCCTCCTGGTTTTCTCCTGGTCAACAACCAAATCTTAAACCCCCGAAAAGCTTATTTCCCTGTGTGTTGTATTCACTTAAAGCGTCATCACATTTTAATCGTAATTGAATTTATCGCCAATGAGTCATGTTGTTCAATCAGGAAATCTTTGTTCAACACTTTTACAATACAGTCATTTAGCAGATTCTTTTATCCAAAGCGACTTACAAAGGTGATAGTTGACACTATGTGGGGTCTAACCCACAACCCTGAGACTGAGCGTCTCAGGCTCTACCGACTGAGCTGTCCAGGCAGGACATAATTATAATCGGATACAGTGGCACTTTGAGTAGTGGAGAGGAGTGGTGTTGGTGTGAAGAAAGAGACACCTCTTTCTCCCCAAGGGATCAACAACATTCACAGTTACCGTGGTGACCGATGAGAGACTGCTCTCCCCTTGCCACATAAACCTTATTTACTATCGCAGCTGTTCAATTTTGCAACACCTACCCAACCTTTTCTCTTATTAGGTGTTCATGCCTGGAGAAGTACACCTTGCGCCTTTTCCTCTACCCCTAGGATATATGCATCTCAAAAGGTGGCCACAATAAATCCTCCCCACATTCTTAGAAAACAAACTAAATTCAAATTAGGCCTTTAAACTCAGAATAAAACCTTTTAAATTTCAAATTATTAGAATTCAGCAGGTCAGCCCTGTTTATTAAAGCATTGTTTTTGGGACTTGCCATTTAAGGGGTTTTATCGTTGGGTTTGCTTTGGTGCTCACAGGCTATTACTTAGCAAGGGCTTGGCGTTGCCGTCTGTTTTTACGTTCCTGGTGAATCGCATCTTTCGTGGAACAGGCTGGGAAAAATCACAGGGTTGACACGTGCGAGCACACATAGAAGAATAGAATCGGAGAACCACAACACACAACACTTATTCCTCTGTAACAAACACAAACAGAAAAACGGGCCAACACATACACACACCACATTACTTCCCTTCCATCCATGCCACACGCACCCTCTACGGAAAGAAGCTTATGACGCTAAACTAATAAAGCCAGCATGGTCGCCACTGCAGGGACTGGCTCACTGTTGTGTGCAGCCCCAACTGCACTGCTTGGCTTTCTGTTTTCTCAAGCACCAGCATGGCAGGGTTATATCATGCGTTAGCGCCACCCACATGTGCAGCGAATACCCTCACTAGCTACTGATGGTTCACTGTCAATGCTGTAGCCTCAGAGACCCATTAAACTGAGTAAAGGCGTGTTGATGAATCACATGTCTATACTGTAAATGAATGAAAAAAGGGGAGTGCTCTATTAAGTCATTCCATCTTTTATACAAGCAGCATGCAGTTGCTTCGGAGAAAGAAGTATTTTGACATGCCCAGGCGCTAATGCCATCAAATGATGCTGCTTGGCACTGTTTCTAAGAAAAGTCAAATGTAATGTTCTTTTTGGTGACACATTTCAATAGATAAGTGGCGAGATGAGTGATTGGAGTGCAAGCCATAATGAGAGCCTGAATGCAGTTATTTCTATTATGGATTATTTACACATTTTCATTTCTATGAATAAATATCTGAGTTGATTTGGGACTTAGCCTTTGGCCAAAACAACAGTCCACCATGTGGGCGTTGACGGTTGTGTCACCCCACAGAGGACAGGGGGCACGCTTCAGACAGGGAACATGCTCGTGGTCTTATAAGGATAATATTGGATTTAAAGTCTGACTTTTGTTTTCTCCCAATAACAAGCAGAACCAAACCTCAAATAAAAATGTTTGTTATTAAAACTGCAGAAAGTTTGGAGGAGTTAGGAGGAAAAGTTGATATCAATCAACATCAATTATTTTGTGTTTTGCGGCATGCACACTCAAATTGTGCCTCTCTGCACTGCGTGCTATTTCTTAATGACCTGGCTCACAGTTGAGTTCAATGACAAAAATATGTTCAAAGGAGGTACATGAAGAAATTTAGTTAAAAAAAAAAAAAAAAAGGAAAATGATCTGTCTTCTGCACCAATTCATCACTGGACTTTTTGTTTAATCTAAAGCAACAGTGGACAATTTTAACATCAGAGTGATACATGGTGTTAATGATTTTGTTCCAAACAACGTTGAACTCCTCAACCTGGCTGTTTGCAAGTCACCGTATCACAGCTTGATGTTTATTATCAAGAGCCATTGAAAAGCATCAGGCTCGTTGGCAGGCACAGAAACCACATTATATTGAAACAACTTCATTTTTGTGGAAAAGCAGTGAGTGGGAGACATGTTAGAAATTGACATGTACGCTGGCCGATGTACTGCATAATGCAAGTATGAGGCATGAAATGAAAGCTGTTCAATTTAAAAGAAAGGGAATGTTTCATTTTAAAGCTATAGGCAAAACCAAAAATGTCTAGCTGGCTCCCAGGCCAGACTCTCAGTGCTGCAGTGATTTTTTTTCCCTACTTCATTGTGGGCTACATCCTTTTGCCTGGAAGTAAATGACAATAGTACCACTTTATCAGACAAGACACAACAAGATCCTAAACCTTCACAGCACATCCATTCCCTTTGGGAGTTGTTGCATTAAAATTAATGTTCGTTAAGCTAGCTGCATAAAGCTACAAGCAAGGAAGTTTTTATGATGCTGAAAAAGTATTAGATTTTTGTCGACCTCCTCCTACTCAAACATCACAGATCTCCAACAATATATCAAACCCTGCAGTTTTTCCTGCTCTACTATTCAGTTTTTTAACTTGTCATTGTAAGCTTATGTACTTCCATCGCTGGTCATATGTTCGTCTGCCTGGAGTAAAATTTGTAGAATTCCACTATAAATGAAGAATCAATATTTATGTGTTCCAGCGTTGTGATACTGATTAAATAAAGTTTTGCTTCCTCCTTTCCACCAGAATTTACCAGGAAATTGCTTTACTATAGCATTATGAAAGGATTACCCACTGCTCCAAATGCCTTTTAAAACATAGATCAGTATTGATAGCAAGGAGGTACTTGAGGCAGTGTCACAGGAATTGTTCTGCTTGTGGCTTTCATGCTTATTAATGTTACATGTTGGAATGTAATACACGGAAATGTGTCTTTGTCATAAATTCAATATCATGTTATATTACCAGTCTCACAGTTAAGAATTTGTTATGACTGGAAACACAAGGCTGGACTCAAGAGCACGACTCAGACACAGGATAACAGTACAAACAAAGAGTCTTTACTTGACGTGGCAAGGTTCGGTACACAGGTAGACAGTCAGTGAAGGCAAACAAATCCAAAGGGGTGAGGCAAAGGCAAAGTCAGAAAAACACTAGGGCAGATTTCACTGGAAAAAGGCCGGAACGCTAGACACAGGGTACAAGACGAACTGGCACTGGACTACCAAATGAACTCATAGATTGGATATAGCTCTTGTGATTTGATTCTCAAACTACTGAAAGCATATCTACTACATCTTTGCTGACATGGAATAACAAAACAATCTAAAGGTTTAATATCAAAAAGAATTGTAAATCTTAACCAGCAAAGCACTGAGCCCTAAAATGTCAAGTTATATATACATATATAACTAAAATATATAAGATTTTAGTGTTAAGTCTGGGTTTGATATTCATCAATATGTTTTCTGTACCAAACTGCGCCACACTGGCGCCACTTCTCAGTGGTTCTCTACGTTGAGGTTACCTCAGGGTTATTCTGGGAAACCCTCATCCATTTCCTACAGGAAACACACTGCTTACTAGATGGATGTCTCTGTATATACAAACCCCACTCCATTCCCAACAATAATGCAGTTTGATTGCATTGCGATTCCGCAGATTTAAATCAGGGAAGAAACATTGTTGCAGTCATTTCAGTAAGGAACGGGGGAAAATTAGAGGGTGCTGCCCATTTTGTTCTCTCTGAAGTACGATGTCGCCAAGCAATCTTTCAGTTCAGTCCAATGATGAGTATTACCACTTGCTCAGTCACAGGGATAAAGGCATGGGGTCACCTTTAATGTTGTGCAACAAAAGATCATCCTTAAAGGTCTGGTGAGCTATTGAAGTTGGTTCAGCACCATAGACCCGCCGCTGCAATGAGAAATCCTTTTTATGTCAGGAAGCTCGGCCTGATTGAATTCCTTTGCGTATCAGTGAATGGATCAAGTTAGAAAGGGGAGCAGATTTGTGCTTGTGATAAACTGTAGCCTCTGCTGAGCCAAGGATTTACGGCAGGCCATGTTGATGAAATCCACTCCTCTGCAGTGTGTACTGTGTGGCTGGTGTGGTACTTTTAACAACCATGCATAATCCAGATGCAGACACTCATAACACTTACAAATTATCAGCTCAGGTGTTGCAAATAATTCATGTTTTCCATTGTGCCACCAGTCAAGTCCTGTTAAGCAAATGAGTCATATTAAGCAATTGAGCTGCTTATTATGACTAGGCTGGATATTAGCACTTCATTTCATTTAATAGAAGTAGTTGCAAAAGTTAGCTGTTATTATGCTCAGAAGAGGTTTGCTGTCTGTTTGTCCGGATCTATTAGATTTGGTGATTGTATGAGTAGTGGGAACTTTGCGACTTTCCCATTTACACCTTGGCAGTCAGTTTTCAGTGATGTGACCTGTTTTCCATGAAAAGAAAGAGAGGAAAAATGGGTATAATAGGATGTATTATACATTATCAGTCTGTCTGTCTGTGCTTTTCACTAATGTTAGGGACGTTTTTGGGGTATACCATTTGCTGGCTGGGTTGTGGCTATCAAGGTGAGGTTAACGACAGCTTAAGGAAGTCACAACAACAACAACAAAAGATAGAACGTATCAAAGAAAAAATGTCCCTGAAGTCCTTTTACATAAGCCACTGTGACATGTAGCTGCAGCAACCAGAATACAACATCAACCTGGTTAAACTGTCTAAAGCATATCTATGCCTATATAGAATATAGAGTATGACAGACATTGTGTTGTGAAACCAATTGCTTCCTATGGACACAACAGTAAAACCCTTCACCTTTATTGGCACCATTTATACCTCAATTGGCCCTACTGATGATATCGAGCAATAACTGTACTGGATTTACAGTGGCAGTCCTGCACTCTGTCTCTTTCCTTTGCTTCCTCCTATACTTGCCGTTGGTAGAATCAGGAAATAGATTTTTAACAGCTTTTATTTCATCTGCATGGTTTGTTCTATAAGCACGGTAAAACCAATATGGATTTGTAACATATTACTGACACCACGCTGATGAGGTAGTACATAAAATAGATTGCAGGAATCGATGAAATGTTGGAATGTAACTATCAAGATCACCATTTCGGTGGAGGATATTGAGTGAAATCTACATTGTTTCGTTGACTTATAGTGAATCATTTTGTAACCTGTTTGGATTTTTGGTGCTGACAGTTAGCTATAGCGTACACCCTTGAGATCCAAGTATTAACAAGAATGTGTTGAAAGGGTTAGGGTTAGGGGTTTCGCACACACAAATACACACACACACACACACTTAACCATCAGCTCAACATCCACAGTAAATTGGATTCTCCATACAAAGATATTAGCCAGTGGTCTTTATTAGACCCTTTTTTTTTTAATTTGCATTGCTGAAAATGTCATGCAGCATGTATTGCAAGACACCATTATGTTCAATCAGTGTTGAGGTGATTGTGGAATACACAAGCCAACAAGGGTGACCTACAGTGTGTTGTTCCTGGCATTTGGAAGCCTCTTACACAAAAAAAAGGATGAAATTGCTTTAAAATGCCATTGACATGCCGCTTTTCAATGTTCCTGTCAGACCACCACGTTCATCATATTCATGTTGTCTCAGATCAGTTGTCATACATGAGGCCACAAATAAAGCTTTTTACCTCCAGCCAGCTGGTTCGGCTTTCCAGCACTGGTTGTTTATTTATGACCAACATGAGAGCAATACACAAGAAAGTCCTGTCACTTTCAGGCAATGTTTAATCATATTTTTATGATTTAACTTCGGAACATTCACAGGAATATGTGTGAATCTAATTTGGTACGGTCCCAGTTGCATGCTGTATTTTTTGCAGCGTTACCTCGTTAAATACAAAATGAATGCAAGGAATATTTCCAAAAAAAAAAAAAAATCTGTATGGAATGAATCGAATAAAGAGATATAATATAGAAATGACAGAAAAATATTAGTAAATCAAATCACAAATAAAGTTTAAACTTTAAGATGCCAGCAGAAAGATGAATATAGCACTTTTAGATGGAGGCATAACAGGTGCTTTGTTGCAGAGGTAGGGCTACAGTCGGTATCTGTTGTGTGTTACTGTCAGCTCAGTAGACTCTGAATCTGTTCGATCGGTGAGAAGAACAGGAGCGCAGACGCCACTGGGCGCATGTTTTTGTATTTGTTGCGGCTGAAGATGATTGTGATGATAATGACAACACTGTTATGTATACTCATGTAGTTTACTTTGTTTCTTTGCTGTTCTTAGCCGTGTTTCTTTTGCTCCATTGAGCACGGCAGAGAGAACATGTAAAAAAATAAATAATAATAAGCCAGACAATAAAAACGTACTGACCGAACTGCAAAGTGTAATAAATTGGTGCTAAATTTTGAGACATTAATGTAATTATTGTAAACAAATAAGACGAGAAGATTGGCAGCCTCTACACTGCATTTTATATTGTGTGTCACCGGGTTGGACTATCCTCATCAGTAAAGCCAGAGAGAAAACCTTTTACTGAAGAAGCAAAGACCCTCTTTGCAACAGGATGCAAGGTTTATGGGAAATATAGTTTTAATTTTGATACCACTGGCATGAGATAGAGGCCACCTATCATCTTGACCATGGTCTCATTTGTTTTTGGCAAGTATCCCAAGGCATCGCAATTTGACAAGGACGTATTGATGTTTAAAAATGCCACACGTAGCACCTTTGATATGGATTAATAATAATATCCAGTTTATGTGAAATTCCAGGGCCTCTAAAACCACTTGTGAAGACTAGCCCCTCTTCAGTGGTAGAGATGCAATAATGATTGAGAAAGTAAAGTTGAGAGGACGTGCTGTGTCTACATCCCTGGTGGCAGCTCAGACCTCTTTCACATCATCACCGCAGGCTTGATGAGGACTGAAGCATCTGCATAGCCAGAGAACTGCTCAAAAGAACTGCAGATTGTCTCAGGGTAATACCACAAAGAGTAACCAGAAACTGTTGCTTTGTTCACACCCGGAGTGCCGTGCAGTACGGACGCTTGCCTCTGAGCTCGTATGAGGCCGTGTCATATCATTGCAGGGTTTGGAATCCTTCAACCACTAATTGGGACACGGGAAATGAATTTTCCAGCAATGACCTGTCTAGGATTTGCGGGCCGGGCAAAGTGACGACACCTCTCATTTCATGTTATGAGAGATTTCAGCTCTTTGTAATCATGGAGAGGCTCTCCTGCAATGATCCCATTTCCTTTCAAATTCAACAATCTATTATTTAATTGCGATCATTTATTCTGACAGAATAACTATGCAGAACATGCATAGTTTCTCTTCTTCATTTCACTTTGGATGATTCGCTTTCATGAATTCCGCCTTATATGCAGGCAGAATATGAGAAGAATATATGACCCTTGTAAACTATAACCAATCGTTTTGCGTTCCCACTATTCTGTGCTTTATCAAAGAATAACTAAATAACTGTAAAATTCAACAGTTTTCAGCTTTCTCATTGCTGGTTAAGTGTTTCTCACAGCATGAAAACTGCATTATACTTATCTTATAGAATACCATTGGTAGAAAATGAATCATTATATTGTAATTTCATGCTGTTGAGATGTCTTGTACCCTCCTTGAGAGCTCACATCATGTTGGTAGGCACTCAAATCATGATAGCCTCCACATAACAGCATATTGCCTTCTTGTATCATTGTCTCCTTTTTCCACCAGGGTAAAAGCAACAAAGTAAGAAACCCGACAGCAAGGCATTAAATTTAAATCACCTTTTCATATTCTGGTGGATTTCACCGTGATCCTTTTCTTTTTGCATTACATCCATCCCATGTAGTGGTTTAACTAAGTGATATTATTTATGAAATGCAAGCACACACCCTACCCCGCAGCTGTGCAGGCCTCCCTGTCATCAAATTAACAGGAGCATGAGATAGTGAACTAAAAAACGCTCGCTGCCAGGGACTATCATCCTCACTGGCTGCAAATGCACCAGGCTCTGTCATGCAGCCGCCTCTCACTAAGATCATTCCTCTACTGCAGGGAACCACGGGCCAACGTGGTGGTGGGTGTCGGGGGGCTAACGGGGCGATTGGACTCCCCTCTATGTCCTCCGCCACCACCAGACCTGTCAGAGGCCCAGTGTGATCCCGGGGCTCCGCTCTGACAAGAGTGACCCCGAGCCTGTGATCCCCCCTCCAACCCTAGCACTCGCAGGCCTAATCTGAGAGCAGCATCACAGTGGCAGGCCTTAGTGCCACTGGAGGCCACACAGTGAGGACAGGTCATTACTGCCGCGCCCTTCAAAGAGAGCTCCACGCAGTGCTGCTGCCTCTTTCCACTCGATCACACTTGGCACAAGGCTGCTTCTCAAGCCTGCTGAGTATTTTTACTAACACTTTACACTCCTCTGGGGAGCCAAAGGCCTAGGGAAGGCCAGACTCCTGTTGCCCAGAACCCTCATATTTTTAATAACTGTAGCATGTCTTGAAGCATCAGACACACTAACTACTCTACTTGAGAACTATCCGTTATACGTTATATAAAAAAATAAAAAAACACATCGTACAGCGTTGTTCATAACTTCCTTAGTGATACTGTCCTTGGATTGCTCTGCTGTACGTTCCCCATTTGTACCTAATAATACATTTCAAAGAGCATGACAGCACATACAGAATATTTTTTTAATTCCCTCGACCCCCCACCCTTCCTCCACCTCCTCCGCCTTCTCCCTCTCTGGTCTTCCTTGCGTTTAAAGAGGCATGAAGTCGGCTGGGTTTGTCAGTAATGGTTGATAACTAATTCATTGGTCCTCTCTCTTTTTCAGAACCCAGTGGTTTTCATCTTATTTCCCACTTTAGAAGTTTCACTTTTAATCTTTTACTTAGACGGTCTGTCTGGATGCCGAATCCCATGCTGGGTGTTTTACATTTCCTGCCAACAATAAAACTGGCTCTATGAAGTTATTATATCTCCTAACTTATCATCCTCAAGTGGTAAAATGCATATGTTTTGCTGCAAAACTCCCTGAGTATGTAATCTTAAGTAATTTGGGCATAAGTAAGCGAAGCATTGTTTCTAAGTAGAGCAACGCTGTGAATTTCCCCCATAATTTGTCATATCTGAAACAATATAAGCCGTAACTGGAGGCTAACTGACTGGAGAACCACCCAGGGCCAGTGTTTTTGAGACTGCAGGCAATATCTATCATAATCAAAGCCCTTTTTATGCAAATGTGTGCTGACTGATTCTTTTAGAAACAAAAGGGGGTTTTGTGTTTCACATCAAGACTCATAAGGAAGTGGAAGTTCCTTATGAGACCAACTTAATGAGCTGCAAAAGCAACTTACGACTGCCTAGGTACATCGTCAATGTGCCGCGCTCACACAGTTCAAGCTACATGACGATAACTGGTGTAAAGGAAGAGACTTGATTTGACCTTCGTGAACAGCGTGTCCAGGTATGTACAATAGCATGTCTAACTGCTGTTTGCGGATATAAAGTGGTGGAGGCAGGCGGCGCAATTATTATTCCTTTAGTAACCTCTGCTGTTTGGCCAATCACCTCCATGGTCATCACTAGAAGATGAAAGAGGGACACATTTTCCATGAAAGTACAGGCCAGTGGATAGGGTCAGCAATTTGGCGAGTTTCAGACCAACGGGGCAGTGAGGCTCCATTGGCGATGGCTCAAAAACATCTGAGTTAAGGCTTGAAGCACTCCGCTATTAAGTGTAAAAGCAGCTATTTCTAACTGCATTCAAAAGCACCGATTCTCCAACGCCATTTTTTGTAGCAGCAACCTTTTGACAAAAGTGTAACACTAATCAAAGAGTAGCTGTGCAGATAGTGTCAAAGCTGCAGCAGGTGACCATTATGAAAGTGAATATATGAATTACTAAATTAAATAGATATTAACTTAGAAATCTGGTCGAGGGTGTGAAATACATTATGCAATAAACTATTGCCCTCTGTTGGACAATGGTGCTATCTGCATTGGTTCTGGCATGCGATGGAGAGAGGAGGAGGGGGAGATGGGGATGGAGTCTCTCCTCCACCATCACATCATTTAATGTGAAAAATAAGTAAACACTTACTCTCAAGAGGAGAAAAGCTCACTGCTTATATGAACAGAATGATTTTGATCTTCCACAAACATGTGGCCATGCTTTTTATCGGTATATTCTGTGTGTTTTCAGTCTTGAGTAACAATGTTGCCAGACTCCACACTGCTTTTTTTTTTAACGTAGTTTAGGTGGGTAATTGGATAACACAGGTTTATCCTCAGCAAGCACTTTGTATGAGCAATCCAATTTCACATCCTCCTGAAGGGAAACCATTATTCTTTACCAGAGGTTGATACTCCAGTCACCCTTGTGCAGAAATGCAGCATGAGGTTCTCCCCAAATCCTATCAGTGTCTAACCTTGTTACCAGCCAATCTGTATTATTGTGCTATAATTCCATATTTTGCCCTGTCCTCACCGTGGCACTGGCAGTTGAAAAGATAAAGCTTCTTCTGCCGTTTTGTTGACAACAATGGATTGGCCAACTGTTTGTCTTCTATCTGTGAGCATTGGCACGTTCCATCTCGCTGCCCAAACCCACATCGCTGATGAATATTTTAACTATTTAGCGTCCTGTGTCAGACAAGGCCTTCATATAACACTACTGTCATGCTTTTATCCTGATATTCCAGTAGTCTACAATAGATTTCAAAATATACTCCTCTATTACTGTATTCCTATATTCCCAAGTTAAGCTTGATCAAACCTGTAAATATTCCTGAGCTATCCCCGTGAAGTAAATAAACTCCATTTAGAAGTACTTGGATAATTCAATTTAAAGTACCATAGAATATGAGGTCTAGCAACAATGAATTCCAAACAATAAATTAAACAAAACATACAATAATTAGTGGTGTTCATTTTACTGAACAAAATGAGCAGGAACTCTACATTGGTCTCAGCTGTGCTGTCGTAATTTGCAGAGCAAGTTGCCTCCGGCTAGCAGCTTCATTTTTGAGCAAATGTGTTCTACTTGATTGGATGATTGATTTCAGGTTTAGGATTTCAGCTTGTGAGTCGTTATAATGGACACATACCATAATATACTGTAAGTTTTGCAAACCTAACTTCAGGTTCTAACCAGAACCTATATATATATATTGTTGTTCATTTATGTATCTTTGCTTTGTGCAAATACAAATGCTGATCCTTCTTTGACTGTGTGATACCATATTACAGTGCCAAACCAATATGCAGAGAGTCATCATCACTAATGATACGATCTTCTTTTCAACTCTAGTAGGAGACTGGCAGTCATGGCACCTGCCATAGCACTTCTCCATTGCATTGTTGATGTGCCTTGTTTGCACATGGTAGGCGGTATTCAGCACGTTATCTGTTCATCTGGCAGAGGAATGTGGTGGGATAAAATTGGCTATAGGCCCAACACCAGGGGACATGAAATTGAACCATAAGACAGGGTGTTAGCCGAGGTTTTCACGGTGAGCATGTCTAGATAAAACAACTTATTATTTGCTGCATACTGCCTTCAATACCTGTATTCATATCCACTGAACTGTTGATGGTTTATGTTTTTTATATATATATGTATACATATCTCCATGGTGCCATGGATTAAGCCTGATCCTAGAGAAAAAGAAAACGTCTCAACTGATATTGGAGATGCAGTCAAAGAGACCATGTTCAATCCATGTCCTGGACACTGCTGGAGGTCAGTAGTACAATATTTATATACAGTGTATATTCATATGGCCACAATGACACAGCGATTACCACATACCCGTTTCCTTGCATCACAACAGTTGTATAATTAAAGCTAGTTAATGACATAATATGTTCAACATTGGGTTCAGTTTTATTTATTTTGATTTTCTATTTCATTCCATTGCTGTTCCATTCCACAGCATGGGGAGGGACTAACAGTTGCAATCACCTGGTTAAGAGCACATGTGGGTGAAAAATCCTGCCGGGACTTTTACTTTCTGAACCTGGAGTTTTCCATGTTCTTAGAAATTGGTATACATGTATGGTCATGGTACACTTGCAGAGACACTTTGGCAGTGTCGTGTGTTGTTGGTAATGGAGATTGAACCAGTAACATTTCTAGAGCTAGGCAGCATCCCTAACTATCTAGCCAATCTATCGCTCTCTACTGCATCCTCTCCTTGCTTGCCTCCTTGAACTCTTATGACAATCTGAATGGGTACATCAGGGAAGAGGTAAATCATACATGGTATTGTGCAAACAAGTAGTCCTTTTTTTGTACAGGGTCTCTGAGGTCCTATCTCCACCGTGTCTCAGGGACTGTAGGGATCACAGCCCAGACATGCAATACAGTAATATGAACAACACCGAATAAATACACAAAACAAAGACTTACACAACTTCAGAGGAAGATGTAACGAGACCTAGTGCAGTTCAAGAAAGACTGGAGACATCTGCGTCCCTCCGAGATTTGAATGTGTGTTGTTAGGCGTTTTATTTTTAGACCCAGGGCTCCCCATGGGGGTTGTAAGCGTGTAATACTGTGTTTGTGTGTACCTGCAGCTAAATAACTCACTGTCAAAGAGAAGGTTTTCACTTCTGCCTGAATAATCCACCAACCTTATTTTACATTTGCACCGCTCCAATTGGGCAGAGGAGCGTTCTCCAGGGCCTTATTACACCGTTGGCTTGTAAGCAACCATTCAGGAAATGAAGGCATTTCAAAGAACACAGAGCCAGGATTTGTTTACAAGTTGCAGTTGTCCTATGCTATATAAACAAACATTATGTAGAAGATCATCTTTTTTTTTGGCTTATGCTGATCTACAGGTGCAATAGGAATAGGAACAAAATGTGTTTTTTCAGAAAAGTCAGAGAAAAGTCCAAGAGAAAAGTACACCACAGTAGCATAGCTTGATGTCCTCACCAATCAGCTATCCCAAACATTTCAACCATGTAATTATGCAGAAATGATTTGAAATCACAGATTTGTATTTTGTAAACTGGACTTTATGAATAATAGTGTTTCAAAAATGAGCTGTCCTGGCTGTTACCCAGAGAACTGTAATCCCAGAGATAAGGTAGCTGGTAGCTTGCTAGCTTCTGTGATGCTAACTTCTTCTCTGCTTACTGTTAAGATCATCACAGGCTACTTAGTGAAGTAGTTATGCCTAATTTAGTGAATTCATCAAAGGAGAAAATACAGATTTAAATGCACATCTGGATCCTTACATGATGGATAAAGCTAGTCTAAGTCAAGACAGAGCAGCATTACTGGTTTTGTGCCCAAATTTATATTACCTGAAAAATGTGTTTCCCTTGTTTTATCCTTGGTGTGAGTTGTTATTTTGCCACTGCATGAGGAAATTATCGTTTGAGAAAAGTGCTTACTAAATGACAAGTAGAGAAATGCATAACCTGACAACTTCCTTGTGGAATCAATGGATGCTTGTGGTTTGAGATAATACGATCATTACGGGGCGACTAGGTAGGGTACTTTCATCATCTGCTGATCTGTGGCGTACTGCCACAATATCGGCATGGCCGCCACAAAAAAAAACTAACACACTCACGGTGTTAACTTGTTCCAAAACTAGTTAGTACCAGTGTTTGTCAAACGTAGATCGTGTCAAACTGCCCAACACAGTTTTAGTTAACACAAAGTTAACATATTGGCATATGGCATATTGCTCCTATTCCACTGGGCACACATCCACAACCCATGACCCCAGGAGGAAACCCTCCTGCTCTGTTATCCCTCAACCTGTCTGTTATGGTATGTTCCACTACCCAAACAGAGAATGCGCTTCTCTCATTGGTCGTGAGTTACAGCGTTGCTACGATGCACCTGACAGCGGTGTGAGATTTAAAAATGGTGACTTACAAGTCTAGTTCGGCAAAAAAGGAAAGACTACAAAAATATAGAAGGGAATGGGAAAATGAATACCCATGGGGAAGCGTGAGCGACAATGTGAACAAGGCTACCTGCACCATACCGCCACCGGGTTTTTTCTGTTAGTCACGGAGGATTTACCTGGAGACGATCACAGGAGGAACGAAAGGTTGCGGAGGACACAGGGAGCACTGTCAAAGGTCCTAGTCATCCAGACCTCTCCAGAGGCTGATATGGCATGTATCTAATCATTTTTTTTAACCCAAATCTGGTTGATAGATAGAGTGTAATTATTTTTACTAAATCTACTATTTTCCCCCGCTGGCTGTCGCTACCTGAGAGAAGCCTTTTTTGACCATTGAAGATCAACCAGGGATTTAATTAACATATACAGTATGTCTGTGCAGATTTATTTTAGTCATCCAGGCGATAAAATGTCTAGTGAATTTAAAGTCTACTGGTCTGAGGAAGCCATTTGGATATATATTACATACATATTGGATATGATTCTCTAGACCTAATTAACATTTAACAATAATAGTTTATATTATATAGTACTATACAGTTCAGAGTAACTTGCTATTTAATATGAATAGTTGACTTTAGTTTGATCAAATGAGATAAAATAAAGCATAAAAGCAATTGTTCAGCTATAACTTTAATGTTATATGATGTTATTTAATGTGTATGTATGTGTCATATTTAAGGTTCATAAAATGTAAATATTAACAATTTTTCTGATTGGAAGGATACTATTACTACAACGACTAATGATAATAATAGTCTAATCATATTAATACATTGCATGGAAAGCAAATTTACAATAAGATCATTAGGATGTATGAGAGGATATACATAGGAAACACATTCTACAAACATGGCTACCATAGAATTCCATTGGGAACTCCACTGACAAACTCTCAAAACTTTACAGCAGCAACACTGAACAAGCAGCAGCTGCTTCTTTATTTATTTATTTATAGTGAATGCATAAGTTACATCATTTTGTAGATGTTGTCATAAGTGAAAAACCCAAAAAGTTTTCTTGGGTCTGTAAGTGTCTATAAGTGCAGATGAGTTCTTTGTTTGGGTGGCAAACTTCGAGACTCACTACTGTGAAAAAAACACAATGTGTAATATTTTTCTTCACATATACATTAAGTGCAGTTATGCATATGTGTATGATCCATCACACATGCACACACATGCACACACACAGCATATACTCACAGACACACAACCAGCATAAGACAAGGTTTGCTTGGTAGGGATGCATGCTTTTAAACCGCTGACAATATTAACATAAGTGTACATGGTCACTGAAATTGTGATGACCACATGCATTTTACAAATAAGTCCTACACACACACACACACACACATGCATACATACACAAACACTATTACCCCTCCTACTACTACTACTATGGCGATATTACAACTGATTCCCAGACCTGTGTCCACACTTTAGCACTACCGGTAGTACCTATGAAAACTACACATACATGGGGCATCCTGATGGCTCAGTTGGCTAATGTGCATGCCACGTAACCGCAATGTCCTGGATTCAAATCATCCCCAATCTTTCCTGCCTCTCTCCACTGTCAACCATTTTATGAAGACATACATGGCCAAAAAAGAACTACTATTATATTACAGTACACGTGGACTCACGTTACGTGCATAGTATGTTGTGATGGCAATGCACACTAATTGATACATTGATGGCACCCTTGCATTTTCTGGATAATGTACAATATCTTTTGAAATAATTGGAAATTAAAACAATTTTCTGTCTTAAACATTCATCTATCAATTTACAACGGAAGATAATCAAATAATAAGAATACAAATTTGAAAATAATATTTTATGGTTTCAAACTTGAAAAGTAGCCATGTCCATGATTATTGCCAGCCTTTAGAACAATTCAAATCAATTTTGTTGGAGGAAATAGATTCTCATTTGCAGTGTAATTGTACTCACCTGTGACAGGTTTCAGGTACCCACATGATATCAATGAACCAATTATCTATTTTTAAGTGAACAGTCTGTTCTGCTTCCATTGTCGTCTAATAAAGAGTTTGTCACCTGTTGCCTTCAGAACAGCTTCAGTAAAATAAGGAAAAAGAGGAAAGAGATGAGTGGGGCTGTCTGAAAAGCTATTTTCACCAAACATAAGCATTCACAAAGCTATTAGGCCGTCTCTAGAGAGCTTGGTATTCCTGTTTCCACAGTTTACAGTGTTCTGAAGAAGTTTGTTGTTCGTGGAATTGTTAAGAGTCTCCCAGGATGTGGAGGTAAAAGGAAAACTGATCTCAGATGTTGTTGAAGGTTGGTGCGAGCCATTGAAAAAACACCTTGCATTACAACCAAAGATCTCAAGGCTGACCTGGAGAGGTCTGGGCTAATGGTTTCAGCCTGTATCATACACTGGACACTGAACAAAGAAGGGCCACAGAGGACCCCACTGCTGAAAGAGAAACACCTTTTTTGCGACAACAGACCTTGACAAACCTAAATCCTTCAGGGGAAATGTTCTGTGGATCGATGAAACCAAATTAGAGCTCTTTGGCAATGCAGATAAGAGCTTTGTTTATAGACAATGAAATTAAGTTTTTAAAGTAAAGAACTCCCCACCTACAGTCAAATATGGTGGAGGTCCCATAATGCTGTGGATGTCTTTAACATATTAACGGCATCATGTAATCAGAAGATTTCCAAGCCAGTTTGGAGCAAAATGTGCTACCCGGTGTCAGAAAATTGGGTGTCAATTGAAGGTCATGGGTCCTCCATCAGGGCAATGACCCAAACACACATCCAAAAGCACCGGGAGTGGTTCAAGAGAAAACGTTGGACTGTTCTGGAGGGGCCAGCGATGAGTCCTGATCTCAATCCCATTGAGAACCAATGGAGACCTGAAATGTGCAGTTTGTCAAAGGAATCCTTTAAACTTTGAAGAACTGGAGCAAGTTGCAATTGAATAGTGGAGAAACTACCAGCAGAAAGGAGCAGGAAGTCTATTGATGGTTACAAGAAACATTTGGAAGCATCATCATTGTCAAAGTCTGTGCAACTAAGACAAGGGTGACAATGGTCATGATTATAGCCACTATTCAATGTTGAAGCCATGTAATCTTATTGTTTTATCATGTGCTGTTAAATAAAACAGATGAATGTGTGAACACCAAAAGTTGTTTCAATTTCCAATTATTTCAGAAGATATTGTACATTACCTGCATAAAATGCAAGGGTGCCAACAATAAAGAGATGGCTGATTAAGTTACAGTATGTAAGCATTTCCCTTTCTATGTAATAATATATTTTTTAAAAAAACATAGCATGCAAGCCTTTTATTTGCAAAGTATTACTTTACCACAGCACCATCGGGTATGCTACTGCTCTGAGCTTCTAACAGTGTCATTTCTCATGACTGAATGAGGCTCTTTCAGCATTATAAATACTGCTTTTAATGTCCCACCTGAGACTGTTGCGCTGCCTCCCTCTGGCTATACTTCTACACATGTTGCCTGATAAAGTGATAAATTGATGCATGCTGTTTATTAGGCCTAAGTTGACTCATTAATAGTACAGGCCTATATATCAACGGCCCTTATCCTTTCATGTGGAGTTGTCTTCCTCGCACTCGGGCGTAAAAGAAAAAACTTCCTCAATACACTATGATGCTGTCAGAAATACCATAGTACTTTTAAAATTCCTCATGGGTCACGTCCATTATTGATTTAGCTGCCATTCTGCTCACAACTGTGGAACTCTAAGCTCTGAGACCTGTCACAAACAAAACATACATGCAAAGAAGCATGTACGCACACACCTGCACACACACACACACACACACACAAACATATAATAATGGCCTTTGTTAGTTACCAGCTTGTTGCTGTGTAGCATTAAAACAAAGTGTGGGGAGAGGTCTTGCTATTTGAAACTAGCAACTTCATATCTCAACTAAGACTTTTGAAGAGCAGTGTTTTGAGAGAGGGAAGTGGGTTTGTAGTCACAAAGTCATCAAATTCAGAGAAATTGGCCATTCAGATTACTCACAAAAGTAATGTCATGGATAATTCACCATTTCCAAAAAAAGTTTGTTGGGACACATCCCTACCATCCATACCTACATTTGTACTCATACACCCCACCACACAAACAAATATTCACACAGGCAATCTGTCCCTATACCATGCAAAATATCTTGAGTGATATAAAAGGCGGCAACTACAGTACACAAAATGTCAATTTTTTTCACTTTTAAATTGCTGAGCACGTTATTGTGGCATATTTCATTGAAAATTGGTTTTTCACTTCATTTATATTCATTCATTATTCCTGCTACTTTGGAGTGGAGTGTGGTTGTGTCAAGCCATCTACTACTGGAAATGCTGCACCCGAACATATTTCATGCACATTCTCCTCCAATTAATATCCAGCAAAGCTGCAGTCTTTTTCATATCTGATGAAAACTCGGGGTGGTTACCAATTAGTCTGCTGTTAATTATCTCCTTCTCCTTTGATCTTGACTATGACTGCTCTGTCAGATGCACTCATTTATTCATCTCCTTCACTTGGTGAGTTGGACTCTTTGGAGATAGCACAGATTGATGCACATTAAAAATGGCTTCAGAGACGAGTTGGAGCCTTGCAAGAGTGCACACACGGCTGTTGCATATTCTTTGTATTTCTTTCAGTCATCTGTAGTCTCCAGCTCCCTGCTGCGTAAGACTGCGTAAGACCCAGGGTATCATGTACAGTATGCTTTCATTTTTTTTTCTGTCTTTGGATGTCCTGGAGACTGTAAACATTACATTCAGTCTCTTTCAGACTACTACCAAAATTCTAATAATCAATACTAGCCTATTATTATGCTGTACCCACAACAGCCAACTTTCCCTTTGATACCCTGCTCATGACATGAAGTCTCTACCATAAACATCAAACGAGCCTCCCCATGTGCAGGAGAGGAGCTGAATATTTAAGCCGGGGCTCACAATGATGAACACCGTGGCATCTCCATTTGTGTTGGGAGATAATATTCTTAGATCTTCCTCTGTAAAGTGGACAGTAAGTTGAATTTGCTTGACGCCCAGGATTAGCATTAGTGTCAACGCAGGAGACAACCTAGACAACTGCCACTAGGCAACGAGAGCTAGCATGAAGAAATAACATTAAGGTGCATGCTTTGCACTGTGGCTTTACCGAAACATGATGGCAGTTGTGGACTTACCAGGAGTTTGCAGCAGCTTATGTTGATACGCTGAAGTGTATCTTGCTGTTCATATCGGTATCCTTACCTTTCATCGCTCTATTCCAAAATAGATTTCTACTGGATTTCTGAATGGCACTGGCCATGACGGACCCTTATAAGAATGGAAAGTACATATGGTTCATACATTTGGAGCTCTTTGATTTAATCAGAATATATGTAATTCTATCATGTGTGCAGGTTGTCAATGAGCATTCAATGTGCAGTGTTGAAGATGCACCATTTCATGCATGTTCATACATTGGATGAATGGATAAGCACTATGTCTTACAGAGCACATCAATAGAAGGTGAGAGAGAAAGAGAGAGAGCAGAAGAGAGTTGAAAAGAGATGGAAATCTGTGTCCCTCAAGCCCTGTCTTCAAGTCACATCCCAGTGAAGGATCCCACTCAAGGGTAAAGGATTATCTCCAACTGGGAGATGCTCTCCTAGCTTGGCCAAAGCTTTAGCTGTGAAAAACAAGCAAACAGTCAAAGCCTCCTGAATACATTACAACAGGTAAAACAGGCCACAGATACTGTAGGTAAGAGAGCACTGAGACACAAAGAATAATAATACAAATGTCCTATAGTTAATGTAAACAAAACCGCATGGGAAAATAAAAAGGACAGGGTTTTTTTTTAAGATGGCCGACTGTCAATGAAACCCAATCATTTTAATTAAACAGATGGTTTTATGAAAGAAAATTAATGAATACATAATCATTGTTGCTGCCATGCTAATCTGCACTTCTGTTTTGTTATGTGTTCAAGGAGTGGAACAATT
Source organism: Monocentris japonica (assembly GCA_900323365.1). Classification (NCBI taxonomy): domain Eukaryota; kingdom Metazoa; phylum Chordata; class Actinopteri; order Trachichthyiformes; family Monocentridae; genus Monocentris; species Monocentris japonica. The sequence continues at coordinate 5,712 of OOFE01035551.1, read as the reverse complement.
AAGCTTTGATTGCTTTTTAGAATGAGCCATATCTCTGAGGTAAGCTTTGTGTCAGACCTGTGGCAATGATTTAATTTCACTTGGTTAATCAATCTGTCGTGCTCTTCACATTTTTTGGAGTAAACCCGAGCTCCATTCTCCATTTTCCCTAAGTCTTTTACAAAGGATAACCACTTTTTTCACAGACTAAGAACTGAATTTCATGGTAATGTCTGCTAATTTTTTTGTTTTATTTATTTATTTTCCTACAATAAAGGGATGTTCACTTTTGCCCGGCCTACTTTGAGATGAATGTCATTGCTAATGTATAGTCTGGAATCAGCAGACTCACCACACACTCTCCTGGGATGGGGCTAATTACGTGTTCAGAATCTGCAGCATGGCTCTCTGGGCTTTTATGCCTCTGTCACTTCTCATCCAGTCAATTGGATTGGATATATCCCAAGAACAACCTGCAGCCTTAGCTCCCCATGCAAAAACAGGTCATTGTAAGTTTGCGGGATGTGGAATGATTCTAATTATTGGGGTACCGTTGGGTGCAGAATACTTAATAGCGGAAGGTGCTTTGACCCCCAGACCCAGAACAAACGAGGCACTGGTCTTCCCGCAGGGCAGCCGCAGCCCTGCTTCAGCCCCGGATGTGGGCTAACTTCTTCTAAGAAGATTGGGGGTGTTAGAATTAGGGTATTGTGGGGCTTTGAGATTAGGATTGTTGGATCAACTTGGATCAGCTGAATAATGTAATCTTATTGACATGATGAATCACTCTGACAGTCTAAACCAGAAATACAATAATCTGCATTAGAGCAAGAGAAGGAAGAAGTAGTTTCACTCCATGAGATTGCGCCATGGCTTATCACGTTCTAGCACTATCTCCTGCAAGACCGTTGCTTCAAGTGCTCAGTCGAGCTGTGCCATAGTTTTGATAGCAATCATCTGCCCTTTGTAAAACTTCAAAGTAGTAATTAAGAATGTTCTCTCAAGTTCAATTGTATTCTTAAACCAAAAGGGAGAGGAATTGCAAGAAATTCCAGACGGCACATTAGAACCCACTTCAGCAGCCGCGCTCATTAGCAAAGTACAAACTTGGCAACTTTCATTGTCTGTGTGCACCAATTTCTTCTTTTCTAATCTCGAAAAAATAAACTACAGTTCTGACGGGTGGAAAACAAGCCCATTGACAACCTCCGAGCCCAAGGGATGCAGTTGAACGCATGCTTGGCTCGTTGTATTCGCGTGTAGGCGCTCCCAATTCCCTTGTCTGTGTGTGTGTCTGTCTGCTGTCTAGGGGGCAGTGGATCAGAACCCCCCATACATGCAGTACGCAGTTAGGAGGTCATTCCTCTGGAGCCCCACATAGCTGTCAGTGAGCTGGGCCTGCCAGATTTATCATACTCTCTGAATTTTGTATTTCAGTCTTGTGAGGCCAAAAGTTGATGCTGACGCTCTGAGTGACAAGCTGCTTCACCATACGGAAATTCCAAACCGGACTGTTCCATATTCATGGACTGATTTAAATTCTGGCGCTGTACACGGGTTACTACAAGATATCGAGGAGGACAGCCAGTGTATCCTATTCACATCTCGTAGAGCTATCTTTGCGGAACATTGGAAGTTGTGTGTGTGTGTGTGTGTGTTGAGTACACTGCAAGGCTGTTAGTTTGTTTAAGTTTCAACAGTTAGGTCTACATCAGTGGCAAATCAGTCTCTGATATAGGTCGAAGGCTGACATGTCCGTTGCGTAAGGAGGTTGCCAGATGTAGCAGAAAGTTTCTGGTGCTTCTATGCTGTACTTTTTACGTTCATTTAGAGTCTTATTCTACGGTGCTTTTATGTCTGCATGTCAGTAGCAATGCACAGGTTTGAGATATTTGAATTTAAAAGGCTGGCAAAATGTGGACATTTAAGTATAATCAATGAAATAAAAGGATATTGCATTCATGCAGAAGTCTTAACCTGGTGCCCTGGAGTGGTGGTCATATCCTCTTATGTCTCCTTAAATCCCGTAACTTAATTCCTTCATCCAAGGGCTAGTAAATAGGAGTATTATGTGTATGCTTTCACAAGATCTTGTGCCCACATTTCTGACATTTGGACTGTGAATGTGAAACCAAAACATTTGTTCAGCATGTTGTGCTCCCCCTACGGCTAAGGGAGCGATAATCAGAGCACAAACCTGTTGTTTGTATGTTTTATTGACTCGCCCAAGGGTCTTCAGCAGAGTCTCACACTCCACAGTCTACAAGACTAATCGCAGGCTGGTCCCCAGCTTGTAAAGTAAGAGCACACAAGGCAACATAATAAACAAGTTCAAACCGCAGTCTTTGAAAGGCGGGCATGAGTCACTTCCCCAGGCCAAATATGATGTGTGTGCTGTCACAAGTATTGCATTATAAAAATCTATGGGAGAGAGTGACTGCCTGAGTGCTGTGTAAACTTCAAGATTATGTTCCTTGGAACAATGAGATTTTTTTGAGGAGCCAGTATCTGAGTTTTGTTTGGTCAGTCAGCACAGCCCATCAAAACAAGCATTTGGGCAAGTGTTGCTTTAAAGGAAATATTTTAAATTATCATCAATACACCGATATTAGCAGCATAGTAATGCACACATGTGATCACTTACTGTATATGGTGACTCGTGACATTTTTTTGAAAACGTAGCAGTTTGATTAGTTGGTAAACCACAATTGTTATCCAGTGCATTGGTAATAGTTTAGTTACATTTTAAATTAAGGTTTGCCAAGTGGTGCAGTAGCTGCGGCTTTAGGGAATGGACTACAACATGGAACCAGAATCTTTGGTGTGATGCTGACTTACATTGAGTATACCTGAGGGCTGCACAATTAATCGTATATTCATTGAGATTATGATTGCGGTCACGGCCACGTGGTAATCGTGAAAAGTCGCCATTACGTGGATTCCATTTAATACTCCCGCTGTGTCTAACTTAGTTTCAAACTGCTCTCAACCACTGCTGTAAATGGCAAATGAGCGTTGTTACTGGTTCACTCTATAACGCATCCCCGTATCCAGCAAGCTCTTGAAAGCAAACAGAAGGTTTTAAAAGGATGATCAACACTCTGGATAAGAGATACGTCATCCCCTTCCAAAATCATTTTTCCCAAATTTCTCCCTTCACTTTATTCCAAATGTCAGAGAGAAATTGAGATGGAGCTGAAACAAGTGGCAGACTGTGTGACTTTCTTAATACTTTCCATACTGAGGATATTGCTCAAGGATTGAGAGACACACTGTCCGACTGGGGCTTGCAGGAGGAGCGGCAAAGTTGCATCGCTACACATGTTTTTGTTGTTTATACAGAATACAGTATATACAGTTGGCAACATAAAGTATGTATTTAATTGTAATTCTATTAATCAAAATTATAATTGCAATTACAATATCAAGGGAATTAATCTGCTAATCTCTCTAATTTTTGTGATAATCGTGCAGCCCTACCGTATAGTGGTTGACTAGTCCACATCATTGCTGTTTTTGCTGAGCATAGAGCATCAATGGCTCTGGTACAGCTGTGCTTCATGAGAGAGGTCAGTCAATGGTTGAAGTGGACACACAACAAAGAACATATTTATTTCCTCAGTCGAAATGTGGGTACCTATTGCACCTGCGACCAACTAGTGACACCACTGGTCACAACTCACTACTCTATCCTCTGACTTGAGGATACTCACTGTTACTCAGTAGTTTATGACATATTTTGGAATAGAATTTTGTAGTGGGAATCACATGGAAACAGTCCAAATTAAGCTACAGGGTTTGCCATATTAATTCCTCCAAAATAATTGTTTTAAGGTCATTTGGAATATGTGCTCAATTCCTTGATGCTTTCATAATGCCTTCATTTTTCACTCTGATTATTTAATTTCCTCCTGTGAAGAAATCAGACAAAGATGTGATATGCAGCGTATTTTACGGACAGCCTCTAAGTTTAATTTCTTTTTGTTACTCTTGCCTGTTAGTTGTTGTCTCCGATCAGACTGATCATCGAGACACCCGGGGACAAACAGGTTAAAGCTTGGTTGGATGGCTGGACTAAATCTTTCCCTTTAACATATGTGTGTGTGAGCTTGCATAATATCTTTCCCAGAGACCGTTTACAATCTGACAAGCAATAATGAATGCCAGTAGACTTATTGCCCTGAAAGATAAACTTTAATCAGGCTCTTTTGCCTCTCCTCTGTTTGAGCATGCCTTGGCATATCCTGTGTTGTATGCACCACAGTGAAGGCAAATAGCAAATGGGAAGTTATTTAAGATTTTTCATTTGAATGTGAAGGCCTCTGCTAATATAATCACCTATGAGATTGTCAGTAGTGACCCTCCAATCTATCTCTGTTTGATTCATTTTAACCACAGAGTGTTGTTCCATTAACTGAAGCACATATGCTGCACTTTTAAATTTGGGGGATATCTGGAGATGTTTCTTCGCAGATGTCACGATTCATTCATGTTCTACAGTTTTGCTCCAGCTGTACAATATAATTCATCCACAATAGTTTCAATTCAGTAAAGGATGAACCATCTCTTCCTTTAAAAAGAGAGCTAGCAGTAATAGTCTAGTAAAAGTGTTTTGAATGGCAAACCTAAAATTTGATTTTAGTTTATGGATGAGCTCAAAATAATAAAATAAAAATAGCAGGTAATGTTCAAAGGTAAATTCATATTTAAAACCAAATAATGAACACAAGGAACAGTGTAAGTTGAACTATAACTATTAAATTGCGAGATAATTGATACCTATCTGCATGTTAATAATTATTTTAAATTGATTCCATAAATTCTTTGAAGAACTCAATTCATTTGTCTTTTTGATAATGCAAAATTTAATAATGAATCCAATTTGCTTTTCCTCTGTGGCCTCCTGGATTATCCTAGGATGCAGAATACCATTCTGGCATCTGAATGTCTTCAATACAAGATTAACAATTGACAAAGGGTTGCGGGTTGCAGGGTGATTATTGGCTGCAGGCGGAGATTAAAGCAGAGCAGCAGCATAGCTGACAGTTTGGTTATCTCTTTTGGACTAAATGAAAATCATGGCCTGAATCCATCAAAGGAGATTAGGAAAATGTGAGCCCATTACTGATGATTTGTGTGTCTGTGTGTGTCTTGTCCTTTTTTTCAGTCTTCGATTGGAAGCCAAATCTGTTGATTGACCTCTAATGCTCACTGAGGTAGACAGCCCCTTTCACATATGTCGGAGACCTCATTTGTGTATGCACTCGAGAGTTGTTGCTATAATTCTCTTCAGTACACTGCAGCTACGTTTGTAGCCAAAAAGAGGAAGCTCACTGTACTTCAGCTTTGATTCTTCATAACTCTCTATACAGCCTATAAGAGATGATATTATGAGAGTCAGATAAAAAGGGGGAGGGGGGTAAAATGTGAAATACTGTGGTGGTTCCTTTGTTAAAGTTGTTAAAGAGCTGGTAACTCTAACTAGACCCTTGAGTTATCAGGGGGGCGGACCGGGCCTCCCCTAGTCATTAGCACCCGAGAGGTCTGTAGCGCCACACGGTATTTCGCCCACTGAGTGACAAAATCACAGCTGACGTTGAGACTGTCAAGGGCACATTTCCCTCAACTGGAGGGGAGATCCTCAGGGAGAAGCCGGCGAGTGTATGTGTCAGGGAAAATGACAGTGTTTTATGAATTTTCTTGGCCACTCACATCTTTCAGGAATAGTTAGGG